>LPNX010482172.1:227178-329466 GCA_001517045.1 Pseudotsuga menziesii
TGGGCATAAACCACCAAGAGACTTTTCATCCTCAAATTCTATTGCCTGCTCTCCATCAAATGTTGTCCATGGTTCTTTGATCTTCTCTTGTTGTTTTTCATGGACTTCTTGTTTTTAATCACTTATTAGAGTGTATATATGCTCTTTATTGATGATAATATTTGATCTTATTACGAGGTAGAGATTTCAGCTACTACTAAGATTTGAGAAAGCTCTAGGAGGAACATCTTCCTTGTTCCAACAAATATCGAGCATGATTGAATTCACTTTGTTGGCTAATAATCCCTTTCTTGCACATGGATTAGTTTATAGAGGGGTATTTTTGAATTAATAAAAACTACAATTCCTATGCAAAAAAAATTCAAAGCAAAGCATGTACTTAGGAATCCCATGCTACCGAGAACCTGTTGTAACCAAGTTCTCTATTGACATGAAGCTCTCCCCTCTTCCATGCATTAAATTGAAACAGAAGGACTAGAAACCAAATTACCGATGCATCAATTCATTAAGTATTAGGATATTCTAAATCCAATGAGATTGTGTACCCACTAAAGCGTGTTGGTGCGCAGGTTCTTACCTCTTGTCTTATTGAACCATCTCCTTATGTTTGAGGATATGGACAAGATGTTAGAAAAGATGACCAAATAAAAGAGAGTTTGTTAAAAAATTCTAAAAAAACAATAAAATCCCAACAAGAAAGTAAACATGAACTAAAACCTAGTTCTTTGACACCTCCCCGTCGATGACGACAAAATGTTGAGCAAAATAATTGCTTAACTAGTTAATGACTAACTGCATAGATTCATCCCGTGTATAACTAATTCTAAAGATTTAATAATAGTTATCAATATTATCAAAATGTCCAAAAAGCATTTTTGCTCATGTAATTGATCAAGAGAATAAATCAAACCACACCACGCATGAAAATAAACCAGATAAGAGAAAGATCATAGGTTCAGGCCCTATGTCGATTAGATCACTTGTGGACTCTCTTGTTTACAATCTTCCAATTAAAGGGAAACACCAAGAAAAATAGGATCATTTGAAACATTCATAAGCATGTAACTACTGTGAAATAAATTCAACCCTTGGCTAACTATTCTTACTAGTTTCAGATTGAGTTTGCAACACCAAACCTTCTCTATTAGTTTGCACTATAAAAATAAGAGATAAATATGCAACATAATTATAAATCTGCTAAACATGTTGTATGAGATGAACCTGGAACAAAATTAAAAACATCAACCAAAATTGCACAAACGAAACCTACGATGTACCTTTGCAAGTGTGGCACATAACATGGGGCCTGTCATGTCACTCCCTTGAAGGGACCTTGAAAGTGTTGACCTTGTCAAGTGGCCAAGGGTTAAACATTGAATTAATTAATTATGGCTAGGAATTTTGATTATTTAAAACTATGGAGGCATGTAATTTCTAAATTCATGTTATTTGTAATTAGTTAATTATTATGAAAAATAAATAATGGTGGAAATCAGTTGTCAAGGCAGGAGGGCGCATTAGGCAACTTGCCTAGGATGGAAAAATGGAAACAATGCAAAAGAAGGAAAAAAACATGTCAAAGAAAATATAGAAACTATCCAAATCAGTTTCCAGTTTGGTGCAAGGATGAAAAGCAAGGAAACATTACCGTATGCACAAACTTGCTAATTACTCAAGGAGGGTGCAATTTCTATTACGATGAGCAGTTACAAAAGTAGAAAGTGCAGGAAAAGCAATCAAGGTAAAATCATGCAATTCTGGGCCAAAGGAGGGAACAATTTATATTTTGATGAATATTTAATGATAGGGGAGCATCATACATGACTCATAATGTTGTTTTAGCCAATTAGGGACAATTCATGATTAGTGTTAGGGCTTAGCAAGAGGCAACTTGCTCAACAGGTGATGGATTTGTTCAACAAGTCACCCAAGGTCTAGTTAAGGATAATTCCAAATCCATTATTCAGTTTGGTTGTCATTGTTTTGATGTTATGTGAAGCGTAGCTTTAATACTAAGTGACGAGCCTCGGTTCTCTTGTGTTATGCACCCCAAGTCCCATGTTCCTTTCTCCCCCTCTTCTCCCCATCTTCATTGTAGGTCATACTGAAGCTAAGGAGCAGCCACCTAGAGTTGATTCATGATATGATAGCATCATCCAAGCATTAATGACTATGTATCAGGTGTCATTAATAGGTCCATAAGTTTCCAGTACTTGAGGGTTCGAATCTCCAAGTCCTCCTTTGATTTTTTCCTCTAAAATGCACTGTATTGATGCATATTGTTAAAGAGAGTTTTATAGATTATGAATGAGAGTAATTTCGACATATTTTTCTGTAATATTATGTTATAATCATTCTCTATAATTTTTATTTCAATCTGAATCAGTATGGCTGAGATTTACTTGTTTTAGCCAACCTAGTCTATATTTTAATTTAGAAATGACTAGTTTTACCATAACTTGCATAATTCGACCCACGAGTCTTCATATACCACCATTCTTGTTTTGATGGGTCCTTAATAGGTATATATAAGTTTCCAAAGTCCAAAACAGATAATTCATACCCTCCTTATCTTGTTTGGGAAAACCTAAAGATGAATCTAATGAGTTGTCCTATGAGCTAGTTTCAGCTTTACAACCTGTAGAAGAATTTTTATTGCCTATGATATGTTGTAAACCTGTGTATACCTTCATATAATTTCTAATAACTTCAATCCAAAGCCATATCAGTTTCCTTATCCACTAGTTTTTGGAAGTGAAGGTTCATTTTTAGTTGGCACGGCTGGGACACCCAGAAGTGTGGGAGTAGACTTCAGCGGAGCTGATTTCAAAACCTAAAAGGACCAGACATCCAAGTTCTTAGGGAAAGAACTATCTCTTTCCCAAAATTGTATCTTGGTTTCTTCCCTTAGCCCTCTGTCATTCCTAGTTTTGTCAGCAGTGCCCACAATTACTCTACATAAAGAAGTGATATGAATTCTTGTAAAATTTTATTTCACATTTTAATTCATAACAGCAGTAGATATAATATTCTGATCTATTTTCAGATCAGGGATATTACATTCGCTCTTGTGTGAACACGTTACAAGCAAAATATGCTCAGAAAGAAACCAAGAACAACTTAATGATATCAATTGAGAGTGCCGTTACAAAGCTTTTCCATCCAGCCCTCGACTGTGTTATATAATATTTGATTACAAAGCATAGATACAAAATGCATGGATCTCCAAAGTCTAAATATAGATAATCCCCATCTTGTGAATTCATTTATAGAAACATTGAAGTATCGTGACACTAAGATGAGGATTTCATGATTTGGCAACATGAAATCGTGGTTGGGAAATCCAAATTAGATATCGTGGGGTTAACCAAGAGATTATTGAAGATCATGATCTTTGAGGCAAATGAATAGAAGAGAGATCATATGAATTATGCTTGGAACATGAAATCGTGGTTGGGAAATCCAAATTAGATATCGTGGGGTTAACCAAGAGATTATTGAAGATCATGATCTTTGAGGAAAATGAATAGAAGAGAGATCATATGAATTATGCTTGGAACATGTTCCACATCTTCAATCAAGTTTTGATATACAAAAAGGGTCTCTACTAATGGTTGACTTCCACTTGCATGAGTTTCGGTAATTGGGGCATGAGTTGGCAGTATTATGAAACTATCAGAATGTCTGTAGCTTACATCCTATAATTTATTATTTCCTTTACACTTCCAGTAGCACGCATCTTAACAATTCCAGTAGCATGCAATCTGCAATCCCTACAACCCGTAGTTTTTTTCGGTTCCAGTAACTGTAGATTCTAATTGTTCCAAGAATAAATATAGGATTCCAGTAGCATGATAGTACTTGTGGGTTTAAAAATAACATAGAAAATGTTTCAAGGCCCCAGTATAATTAGATAGGTCATCCTAAGCTTTAAATGAGTATTAAACATAGAAAATTGTGCAAAATTAGAAATGATTATCTCATATAGTATGATGATACTTGGATATTACTCAGAATGTAGGGAAAATATAGAAAGGAAGGGAAACTTGTACCAAAAGGAAATGACATCAAATGGAAAATTATCACCTAACATAGTCCAAAATTGATCAAAATCGAGGCCCAACACATCCCACATGTACTTTCTATTAAGCAGTTTTCAGCCATGTAGCTAAAGAAGTTCTATAGGAAAGGTTGTCAATTGTATGCATATCATGTTAAGATTCCATATGCTAAGATAGATAACATGAGTATTCAATTCAATTTCACAACAATAGCATATACAAGATCACTAAAAGAAACACAATCACAAGATATACACTGATTTATCCTGGGAAACCCTCTAGGGGAAGAAAACCCAACAAAACTTCCTCAATATAGTTGTATCAAAAGTACAAAGACAAAATCCCAAAAAATTTCTCATTCTCCTTGAAAATATCTCTCTTTATCTCTCTCTCCTATGCGCATTACACAAGTGAGTCTGTGCATTCAAATGAGGAGCACATCACTGCTATTTATACTTTATCTTCCACTTGAATTTTTCCCTAACTAGGTCGACCCAACAACTTAACTGGGTTGACTCACCTAGGAAGACTCAAAACAATATAATATTACTCAATGGAGGGTTCTATCGACTCGAGTTACAATGAAGGTCTTACCTCATGACTCTATGATGACCAAATATAATAATAACGTCCCAACGAAGGAATAAAACATCTCCGAATAAATTACAATAATAAAATACAATAGAATATTCTTTGAAGTTACAATATTTCAACACTCCCTCTTAACGAGAAGGATATTCTACTAACAACAACAACAACAACTGTAGGAGCAAGGAGAGAGATAAAATAATTAATAGTAGGATCAAGGATAAAGAGCATCATCAACATCATTAAGGTGATACATCTATAAATCATTGGAATTTTTTTTCAACAACATCAACAAGTGGAACATATTCAATATCTTTTGTACTGGAGCATCTTCTACAACACTAAGTCTTCATCTTTGATCTTCATCTTCTACAACACTTGATCACTCGATCGTCGACAACAACACTTGATCTTTTGATCAGCAACAACATCATCTGCAACAACACTTGATCTTTCGATCATCTTCAATATCATCTACAACAACACTTGATATTTTGATCAACAACAACATCATCTGCAACAACACTTAATCTTTCGATCATCAACAACATCATCTGCAACAACACTTGATCTGTCGAGCAACAACACTTGATCTTTCGATCAACAACAACATCATATGCAACAACATAACCTGCAACACACATGATCCAATTACATGATGATCAATCCCTTTCACTTTAGGACATAAGTCCAAGGATGATGCAATCCTAACCACATCACTGAGACAAAAGTTTGACGATCACTTTAGGACTAATGCCCAAGGATGATACAATCCCAACAACATCACAGAGACAAAAGTATGTGGATCACTTTAGGACTAATGTCTATGGATGATACAATCCCAACCACATCAGAGAGACAAAATTCTACGAATCACTTCAGGAGTAATGTCCAGGGATGATACAATCCCACTGCAACATCAAACCACATCACAGAGACAATTTTTTGTGGATCACTTTAGAACTAATGTCTAGGGATGATACAATCCCAACCACATCATGGAGACAAAAGTCTGTGGATCACTTTAGGACTAATGTCCAGGGATAATACAATGCCAACCACATCATAGAGACAAAATTTTGCGCATTGCTTTAGGACTAATGTCCAGGGATGATACAATCCCACTGCAGCATCATCATCACTGCTCCCCCTTTCGAGGAAGGTCCTTTTGAACCACACCAATCTTGTCATGGAAGTATTCAAACTTTACTCAAGGCATAGGCTTAGTCAACACATCAGCAACTTGCTCATTAGTGATCACATACTAGATCTTTATAGCTCCCTTCTGTACCATATCCCATATGTAAAAAATACTAGATTTCTATGTGCTTTGACTTGTCATGGAACACTAGGTTCTTTGTCATCTTTATACCAGCGTAGATCCAAATCCTAGGCTCTATTAAGCACCGAGAGGGATCAAATCTCTTCATAGGTATCCATTGATTTGATTCAAACCAAAAGACACATCTTTTTATTTAAGGTCCACATATAATATTTAATATTATTTATGGCCCACATATAATATTTATTATTATTTTTTATTTTGTTATAAACTAACATTACATCATTTCCCCATACATGGTTTTAAAACCATATGCAAGGCCCTCCTACAACCATGGGTTGTTTAGGAGGCCTTGCACATGGTTTTAAAACCATGTGCAAGGCCCTCCTAAACCATGTACAATAAAACGATGGTTTGTTTAGAAGGCCTTGCACATGCTTTTAAAACCATAAACCATGTGCATGGTTTTAAAACCATGGTTTAAAACCATGTGCATAAAAACCATGTGTATGGTTTTAAAACCATGTGCAAGGCCAACATTTTATTATTATTTTGTTAACTAAAAACATTACAACATCTCCCCCATATTGTGTTTTTTTCCTCACCCATATTTTTTTACGGATAATTAAATTTTTACTTTTTTATTGTTTTGTTAGGTAGGAAGATTACAACATCTCCCCCATATTAGGTTTTTTTTCTGGCCGACATTTATTTTGGTCTATAATTAAAAAAATATTTTTTATTAATAAAAATAACGTTACGTAACGTTACGTAACATTACATAACGTTACATAACGTTACAAGATCTCCCCCATACTGGGCTGTAGAGCGCCTCTCAGCGCAACTTCTCTAGTTGTCACATAGAATCATCGTGGTATCCAACTTTAGGTCAAATAAACTTGACATCAATTTCTAAAGCCATATGGGTTCAAAACTAGCAAAGCAAGCTACTATATACTCTGCTTTAGTTGAGCTGAGAGAAACACTGGACTACTTCCTGCTAAACCATGAGATCATGTCAAATCCCAGATAATAACATCCACCTAAGGTGCTCTTTTTGTCTGAGACACTTCCAACCCAATATGCATCTGTACAACCATAAAATATGTACTCAAGATATCCAACATAGTATAGACCAAAGTCTATCGTACCTTTTAGGTACCTCATCACATGCTTTGCAGCTACCAGGCAAACACGTCTAGGCTTAACTAGATACTGACTCAAGGTGTTCACAACATAGCATATATCTGGCCTGGTATTAGTTATATACATCAATGACCTAATAACATGTTTGTACTGAGTCACATCCACTAACTCTGATGATTCATCAGCTAACATCTTGAGGTTGGTATCAATGGGTTTGGCCATGGATTTACATTCCAACATATGAAATCTTTTTAGGATTTCCACAACATACTTTCCCTGGTTGAGAAAGATTCCTTCTGGGTTCTGCCATACTTCCAGAACTAGTACATAGTGCATCAATCCACGGTCTTTCATCTCAAATTCTTCAACGAGCTTCTTCTTGCACTCTACAATCTGTTCTCATTTCCTGTCAAAAATAAATCATCCACATACAACAATAATATTACAAGTTCATCATCAATAACCTTAAAGTAAAGGTTAGGGTCGACTTTACATTTTGTAAATCCCATGCTCGTAAAAAATCTATCTATCCTTCCATACCAAGCTCTAGGAGCTTGCTTCAATCCATACAGATCCTTCTTCAACTTGCATACGTGAGTCCGTATGTCTTCAACTTCAAATCCCTGTGGCTCTTCTATGTACACTTCTTCCTCAATAACACCATTTAGGAAAGTTGTCCTCACATCCATCTGGTGTAAACTCCACTTCATCATGGATGCAAGTGCTATGATGGTTCTAATGGAAGTGTACCTTGATACTTGCGCAAATGTATTTTCATAGTCAATTCCCTCTTTCTGAGAGAATCCTCTAGCCACAAACATTGCCTTGTATTTCTCAATACTGCCATCAGTTGCATGCTTTATTTTGTAAATCCACTTAGAATATACCACACTTTTTCCTTCTAGTTTGGGAACTATATCCCAAACATCATTCTTCATTATCGATTGGTATTCTTTTGTCATTACTTCTACCCATTCTTTCTTTTGTATAGCTTCTTCATAACTGGTAGGTTCTTGATCTACAAGATCACACATCAAAGTCACATAACCAGAAAATGGCTTTGTCTTCTTTCTTACTATTGTAGAGCCTTATGGAGCTCCATACTTCTCTGCTTCTTGTATAATTTCTCTTGCCCAAGCAGGCTTTCTCTTTCGTGACATATTCATAGTGGGCGGTTCTTGAGGTTCTAGCATATCATGATCTTCTGGTGTTTCATCTTCGGGAGAGGGTGCAACTTCTACATTTATGGGAGGCACGTCTTCTTCATATACTTCTTCATGCTGTCACTTTTTGGATCTCTTGAGAGCTGCTTCTTCCTCAAATTTTACATCTCTACTAATCTCCATGTGATGGAATCCTGGAATGTATATTCTGAAGGCTCTGGAGACTTCACAATATCCAAGAAATATTCCCTTCTTTTCACAAGGGTAAACTTGGTTCTCTTTTATTTTGGTATGTGAACATATACCGAGGAACCAAATATCTTGAGGTGGCTCACTTCAGGCTTCTTTCCCGTGAAAATTTCTTCTGGAGTCTTGAATCCAAGGGCAATATGGGATAATCTATTATGTACATAAACTACCGTCCTTGCTACTTCAACCCAAATATGCATTGGAAGATATTGATCATGTATCATTGTCTTCACTGTTTCTATAATGGCCCTATTATTTCTTTCCACGACACCATTCTTTAGTCTTTGTCTCACTCTTGGGAAATGGATTCTTGATATTCTTTCCTTTTTCTCATCCTTTGCAAATGCCTTCATGATTGATCTTGAAATATGATAAACTCGTCACTACTTTGCTAACATGGGGTAGTGCTTTGTAGTTGATGTGCGTAAGCCTCCTATGCCATAATTCACTTTGGCTAGTGGTTTGATGAATAAGGGTTGTTTTTGAATGTCCCTTGAGTTTATATAAGCCTCCTTCTTCTTCACCAATGACAACTGCATATTCAATTGATTTTCCTCTGGGCCACATAAGTACTTTTCCATATATGAATGCAACCATATATCTTTTCTTATCTAATGTTGAGATAGAAAGTAAGTCCTTATTTAAACTTGGTACATATAAATCTTCCTTCATCTTCATGGGTGTTCCAGAACCAAGCTTGTAGCTTGCTTCACCAATTCCTTTGATAGGATATTGATAGTCATATCCTAATGATACCTTCCGAGGAGAGTTATTCTCTTCAAGTTTTGACAGATTTTTCTTTTGTCTTGTCATGTGCTTTGAAGCACCACTATCATAAGCCATGTATCTTCTCTTGGTGTCACAGACCGCGATAGTGCATAGAATAATACATACTCTTTTGCTTGTTTTCTTCGAGGTTCTTCTTCCTCTTCATCTTCAACTAGGTGTGCATGATGTCTTTTGTTGTTATTCCTCTTCTTGTATTATTCTTTCTTCAATGGACAATTTCTTGCAATGTGTCATTTATTGTCACAATTGAAACATTGAAAGTTGGAGTAGTTTCTTCTTGGATTGTATCCTCTTATCCTTTGGAACTTCTTGGGAGGTTGAGACTCCTTATGTATTTCCTTCTTTAAGTTAGATTCACTTATTCCTCTGTTGGTATGGGTGGTTAGGGCTTGATCATATTCTTTAAGTAGAGCTTCTCTATTAGCTATTCTAGCCTCCTCTTGGATGCAATCTTCCCTTACAATGTCGAATTTCATGCTTTCCTTTTTGGCACACATAGTTTGAATGAATGAATCCCAAGGTCTAGTGAGACCATTGAGATCAGTCATAACTAGCTCATATTCATCAAGGAAGTCTCCAATGGATTCTAATTGCTCCTTGATCTAGGAGACCCTTGTGAAGTAGTCTTGGATGGACTCTCCTTGGTACATCTTGGTACCCTTCAATTGAGTTCTCAAATTCATCTTTCTATTGATGTTCCTTCCTTCATCATTATGGATAGGGCATCATACATCTCCTTCGGGGTCTCCTTGGATGACACTTGAGGAATCAAGTGATCTTTAACAAAATCAACAATGATCCTCATTGCCCTAATCAGGTCCTTCTTGTGCTTCTCCTTAGCTTCATCCTCTTTAGGTTCTGTAACTTCTTCCTTGATGTATTTGGAAAGATCATTGTCTCTAAGAATGAGGCCAATCCTATATTTCCATGCTAAAAAATTCTCTATGCCTTCTAGCTTATCCTCAAGCTTAGTGTTTGGGGTCATCTTATCCAGGAGGTCACTAAAAAATGAAATTTCTCAAAATGAAAAACTGACCTTACCAGGAGATGTGATTGACTGAGGTGAATTGACTAGTACACTTGGTTTATGGAGATTCCAAATCTTCACCTCTCAAAATTGACTTGCGAGATTCTAATCTACAGTTTTTGCAGTTTTCTAATCCAAAGTCAAACTAGGGTTTGACTTTCTTGAAGATATACCCACTACAAAATTCCAATCTAGGGCTCAATAGATGTGCCCTGGGGAGGCATAATCTTCTATGCAATCATATTTCTAAAATTCCAACTTTGACAAAATCCCTAATTTCTTGCCGTAGGGAGAAGAGAGAGAATTTCACCTTGTGAAAGTTGTCCTATTTAGGCTAGCTCTGATACCATGTTAATATTCCGTATGCTAAGATAGATAACATTAGTATTCAATCCAATTTCACAATAATAGCATATACAAGATCACTGAAAGAAACACAATCACAAGATAGGCACCTATTTATCCTAGGAAACCCTGTAGGGGGAGAAAACCCAACAAAACTTCATGAATATAGATGTATCAAAAGTACAAAGACAAAATCCCAAATAAGTGCTCCTTATCCTTTCAAATCTCTCTCTCTCTCTCTCTCTCTCTCTCTCCTATGCGTATTACACAATTGAGTGTGTATGTGTGTTCAAATGAGGAAAACATCACTCATATTTATACTTTATCTTCCACTTGACTTTTTCCCTAACTAGGTGTTGTTGCTGCAACCACTCCCCAAAATTTTGATGATTTTAGGGTCCATCCTTAGAATTCTAATTTTTTATTTCTTTTCCCCTTAAATTTTGGTTTTCATGACTTAATTTATATTTTGGACAAAGTTTGAAAAGTTTTGCTTCAAGTTAAAACTTATCCTTTTCTAGGCGTGTCGAAAGAGATTTTGTATTTTTGTCGACACAACAGAAAAAACCTGACTTCAAGCCCGACACTTTCCAACCGATTTCACATTGTGTCGAATTTTTTTTGAGTTCCCAGCCGACGGTTGCAGACAAGTTTGAGTTTCAAAGCTGATACGGTCGGTGAAATTCTTCCTTTGAAGCCGACGGTTCTTTGGCGGGCCGTTTCACCATAGTCTAGCCGACCGTTGCGGCTATATCTTCCTTTTAGCGCTGAAGTGTCGGCTCAGCTTAGGATTTAATTGTCGATTGGATATCTATTTCCAATTCTGCCGACAACCCTTTGGTTCGGCGTTCTCGGTAAACTTCTTCGACAGTGTCGGTATGTGTTTGATTTTCTTTCCAATGAAGGTGGCAAAGTTTATGGCTTGTAGCCGACCCTTTGTTACTGCAACGTCGGATGAGCCGTGACGATGCCTTTTGTGGTGGATTTTGAAGAAGCAAGCCGACTGTTGTGAAAAAATATTTAGTTTTGAGCCGACACTACCAAAAGGTGCTTTTTTTTCCCTCGCCGATGTAGTGGTGTGCCGATGAGTTTCAAACTTGGGCGCCAAACGACATTTTTCTCTAGTGTGTTTTAAAAGCCCCAACGACCGCATTAAATGCGTGTTTTTTTTGTTTTTCTATATATATCCTTGGGGGGTTTTGTTACGGGTGTTACGATTCGTTAAAGACAACCCGTTTTGAGTGCGCCTTACAGAAATTTGAAACTTGGAGTCTACGCAAAATTTGAGCCAAACATTTAACCAACCTTTGAGCCACCTTTTGCCAGGTAGGCTTCATTCCTTGTTGTGATTTCATTTTTGGTAAAACGGTGTTGGAGATTTACTGTTTATGGGTTTTAGTGAAGTGTCGTGTTGGGTTTTGTTTTCCAATGATAGGGTTTTTCTTCTCTCCACTGCGGTTTCAAAGTCCATCCCTCAGCCTCATAGAGCTTTAGTTGTCCCAACCTCCCTGTTTTTCATTTGACCTATTTTTTTACTAGCCGTGGTTGTTCGCGCACTCCAAGCCGTTTTTTTTTGCTTCTACCGCTATGGCCCCAACCATGGATATCTTAGACCCCTAGTGTGTTGATGATAAGACTAGGGTGGGTCAATCTTTTCACTGGCTTTTCCTCACTTGGTTCATAGTCGTTTACGACGATAGGGTGATTAGCGAGCTCAGAAGGGCGCCATTTATTTTTGGTTACCGGCCTAGGGTTTCCGTCAAGAAGGATTTTTGCCCTTTGTTGTCATCACCATTGTTTTGGAAGTTTTGAAGTTGACCTAGATGGTTGGAGTTATCACTGTCTCCCTAGAATGGTTTTTCCCGTGGTTAATAAGGTTAATGAAGGGAGGTTTTTCGTTGGGTTTGAAGTCAATTTTTAGTGATTCTCATAACACCAGATGATTTAGTGTTGGAGCTCCCAAAGCTGCAGTTAGAACCCGCACTTGAACTGATCGTTTCTTTTCGGGTTTAACCTTGCTTCGAAGTTTTTATGATGGATGACTCGATAAAAATGATATTATCTATTTCTCCATGAATGCATGGAAAATATGATTTGTTAAAATTTTCTTGTATATCTTACGATTTTACAGTAGTTTTTCATTTTCATGAATACATGGGTTTAACCACAGGGACACTAAGCTATGTTTTGATGTGTTTTTTCACAGCCTCAGTCCTCACTTAACACCATGCCAAAGAAAGGAAAGAAGAAATCCAAGGATGCTAAGGAGGATTCAGATTTGGAAGTCATGCCTAGGATTGAGATAGTTTATGAGGATACCAAGGCTGTCACTGGAGTCAAACTAGAGTTCAAATGGGGACAAATATACCCCATGATCAAGGATCAGAAGGTCCCTGCTGCAGGCTTGGAAGATATTCCCCTATATGAAAACATCTTAAGGTCTGGGATCACAAAGGTATCCACACAACCTGAACTGTTTCCCTGTGCCGAGGTGATTCTCTGGATTTTACCTAAAGCAGACGTAAATGATATGATCATATACAACGTCGAAGGAAAGGGTTTTTCCTCTTTTAATCCTGCTCACATATCCAAAGCATGCAATCTACCAGTTTTGGAAATCAATATGATAGAGGATTGGATAAATAGTCTGAGTTTAGACTATATTGAATGCGCAAAGCTGATGATGATAGCAAGCAAGACATTTCTCCAGAGAGCCTCTTACGAATATGAAACGGCCAGCTTGCGCACTCCTCACAGACTTGTAGAACTGATGCTTAATAGAATCTTCAGTAGGGCCAATGGAAATTTCTATAAGATAGGCTGGATCCCACTAATGTATCATGTGAGTATGCATGACACTATCTTCAATTGGGCGGACATTATTGCCAACAACTTGTCTTCTTGCATTAGTGTTGCACTAAGAGGACTACTTGAGTGAAAATATGAATTCTACAATGGGATCATACCTAATTGATTGCATCTTGTGTAGTTACCCATTCACGAAACTAAACTGCAATTGGAATAATGCCAGGACCCCCATTTACATAGCATATAGATCTTATGGGCCCATAAGTATCACAATTTCTATAAGATTATCTATGAGGAACTTTTAATGCCAATTTATCCATTGATATTTCTTGAAGAATGCAAGGGTATGTCTGAGGGAGCACTTGAGGTGATAAGTGAACATGGAGACTATTTCTTCTCCGAAGAAGGAACCTATCTGAGGATGTATGGGGGGACTAGAGCCCCATCACCGCTTCCTAAGTTTTCCACTGATTACATCATGAATAAGGAAGCGGTAAGACAATTGTTTTTGGATGGAGTCCAGAATTTTCTGTTTGATATGAAGAAAGTGATCTACCCACCCATGCCTTTCTATGTCGGTAGCTACAGGTTTTTAAAAGTTAAAAGCACACCAGATTTTGTGAAGGACCTAGAATATTTTCACTTCGGTGAGAAATTTTTTCATAGGAATGATTCCCTGGGTAAAGTTGTTGCACATTGTGCATTGGTAAAGGTAAATTTTGAATATTCTCACTACTTGGAAAAGGATGAAGAAATTTTCAAAAATACATGTAATATGCCTGCTTTAAATAAGTGGTTCAGACAAAAGAGTATAACAGTAGGGGGAAAGGGAGTAGTAGTAACACTAATGAGCTCCAAAAGCTAAAAGAAGAAGCTGCCAGGAAGAAGGAAGAAGAAGCCCGAAGATTAGTGGAGGAAGTAGAGAAATCAGTAGCCAAGGAAGCCCAAAAGAAAAGGGAAGAGGAAGAACACAATTAAAGAGAAGAAGAACAAAGGCAAAGTGAAGCAGAGGAGATTATGAAAAAATAATCAGCTGGCAAAGAAAGAGAGGCAGAGAATGTAGCAGAAGAACTGAGGAGAAAATAACAAGAGGAGAAAGATAGAGATAATCAGGAAAGGAATGCTGCCTAGGACAATCCTGAAGATCCTCCTTCTACCTCAGGAGACATAATAACAAGATGTTACCTCCCTTTTGCAAACTTAGGGCTAGTACCTTTCACCCCATCCAAGCAAAATGTGGTTGCATCCCTGGATAAGGTTGTTTTTGACCCTAAAAGGAAATCCATTGTTCGGAGGGTCGAAAAGAAGTTAAAGGTAGGTACCCAGCTTGAGGTTACTACAGTTAAGGAAAGACTAGTCATTGAAGGTACTGATGAAGATCTAAAACTGATGGCCTCAATTGCTATAGCGGCTGCTTAAGCAAATGCTTATAATGTGGATAAATTGAAAGAAACTGTAGATCATTACAAGGAGGAGATGATGTGAGTTAAGGACACTTTGATGAAAGAAAGGGGGGAAGGCCGAGAAATGAAGAGAAAACATGAGGCTACCCTTTCAGAGTTCGAGAGGCTCCAAGAGGCTTACCAGGTCTTAGAATTGGAAAAGGAGGCCTTGGTATTGTCAAATACCATTATTGATGGAGAAAATAAAGACCTAGAGGGTAAGATTTCATGGCTAGAGGCACAAAAGGCCGTAGCTGATAAACAAGCAGAGGAGTTAAAGGCCTGAGTTGCAAAGTTGGAGGCACAAAATAGTTCTGTAGAGATTCATCTCAAGACAAGAAATGAGCGACAAATTGATATCACCCCTCTCCGAGAGTACGCCCTCCTTATTAGGAGAAAAATATATCAGGTACAATTAAAGCTTGGAGATGAGGTTCACAGGATTAAACAGGCACAAACCATATTGCAAGAGATGTCAGTAATATCGACCGATTTCAGGACAAGAACACTATAGATTGTAGAAATTCTTCAGGGGAAACTAAACTGGACATAAACTAATGTAGCATGGCTAGTGCATCTGCCACAGAAGACTCCTAAGAACCTAAAGATCGAGTTCGAACTCATGGATTTCAGCAGCAAGGCTGCTGCAAGATTAACTGCTGGTGTCGGAAAAACATTGGAGAAATGTGTGGATTTTTATAAGAGGGTGCTCACAACACACAATAGATGCCAACCCTTTGCGGCAAAACAAATCCAGGAGTTTCCTGAACATGAGGAACATTTGAAATACATGTAGGACAGGTTGCAGGAGGATGAGCTTAGGATACAACAAGTTAAAGGCATTACTGAGAAAGCGGTAAAGAGTTTGGTTGCACAAGCCGCGGTCAAGAATTGCCTGCTTGAAGACCAGATCAGGGTAACCCCCTCGAGAGCAGCAGAGATAAAGTCGCAGTTGGCCATACATGAAGTAACTATCAGATTGTTAGAGCCTATGGACTTCAAGGCCATTGATGCAGACGCTGCTGCATGGAAGGATTTCATTGGAGGGTCAGCTCGGCCCTCCTAAGTTTTGTCTTATGTGCAAGTGGCACTTTTTGTGGATTATCTCTTTCTATTTTTATTTTTTAGTGCAAGTCACTAGAAGACAAAATTTTGTAATCAAAGAGTCAAGGAAGCCTAAAAGGCTAGGGTAACTCAAAAGTCACTTGTAAAATGTATAAATAGGGGGTCGAATAGAGATTAATGGTCTTTTTCTAGCGCACATATGTTGAAGCTATTTGTATGAGAACTACTTCTTTTATGAATAAAGAGAACCAAATTTTACTGGAGGAAGGACTGTACGAGTTTCCAAATGGATTATGTGGATTGCTGAATGTCGAAGTATTTCTGTTTTAGCTTGCTACATAACTGTGAGATCGTTCCAACCTGTTGAATTATTTTTGCAGTTTATGAATGATGTTATTATTTATCTTAGAAATCTCGTGCAAATTAATGAGTTATGAATGTGTTAATAAAACAAAGCTACCTTTGTTTATCTTTTATAGCTGTAATTATGTTAGTAGAATGTGAACAACTACCTGTAGGATTCCACTATCCATTTTACAGTACGTTACTCAATTAATTAATCTTTGCTCCCCTAGGGATAGGTTAGTTAGAGCATATTAGAATAGATTAGATGTTTCTTTTAATTTCGTAGAAGTGATTGTGAAGCAAGAGCAGTAAGATGGGAGATAAGAACTTGCGCATCTCTAGTAAGGATCTTACTCACTGGTCACTTACATTTATTTTAGGCACTTGCATTTCATCCTAAATATAAAATTACTTAAACGGTGGACTGGGCCGCAACCGGTAAAACAAACTTAAAACATTATTTTAATTCTATGGTATTCGGGCCGCTAATCAGACGGATTCCCCATACCAAACAGTAAATGATCTAATTGAGAACGGTTGTTGGGGAGAATCCCTACTGTTGGTACCTGGGATTTTTCCAGGCATCAACAGTTTTGGCGCTAGAAGGAGGGCCGCCAGTAGTGCATGGCTGGTAGAAAAATTCCATTTACACGGAACTATTCCACTGGTGATAACTCGGAAACTAGTTTTCTTGAAGATTTCATTTCCGAAGAAAGAGTAGACGCTGAAGTAGAAGTTTTGGAATGACTCTACCCCGTTCCTTTTGAAGTAGTTAACCACTTGAGGAGACATACAAGTTCTTATGTAAAGAAGCTTGGAGGATTATAGACAATCCCTGAATTGTCAAGAAGGCGGGCTCCCAAAAGAATACCTACTTAAACTGAAGATTAGATCTTGGTGGGAATTTTGGAAGAGTTGGTAAACTTACCTATACAAGATATTGTTCAACCACTTAATCAGTTGGGGCCAGATTCCCCTGTTTTTTAGTCTCCATTTCAATCACCGGTTCAATCTCCACTATAGAATCCTCGTAGAATCATGGATGGAAATGTACCCCCAAATGATAATCACCTGTAAATCCTAATCCACCATCGGCTTGGAGAGCTAGAACACCACTCAACCTGGTTGATCCTTTACATGCTTTGCCTGAGAATGCTGAAAAGGAATTACCTAAGTTTGACCCCGAAAAGGGCATTTCTATGGATGATCGCCTGCAAAGTTTTGATTTGGCTTTAGAACTTTTAGCCGTGGAGCATGAAGATGTGGTATGCATACTTTTTCCACATACCTTTGAAGCTAAGTCCTCTGCTTGGTATTTTGGTTTGCAAGCAAATTCGATACTAGATTGGGATACTTTTGTAAGGGTGTTTAAAGACAAGTTTGGTAGTCAACGAACCACTTCCACCCTCATGAAATAATTGTTAGCTCTAAGGATGTACAAGAAATAAAATGTGCAAGATTTTAATCAGAGGTTTGCTTCCCATTTGAATAATTTCAGTGCTACAATAAAACCTGCTGAAGAAACTTTAATAGAATACTACACTTCAACACTTTGCCCCAGCATAGCAATGTTTGTTAAGAGGTCAGTAAAGCCTTGTTTGGTAGAAACTTATGAAGAAGCATATAAAGTAGAGGTTGAACTTGAAAGCATAAACAAACACTCTACAAAACCAGAGATACATACTTTCAGTGGTAAAAAACATTTGTTGTTAACAAGACCTAAGGAAGAACATTCGACTGAATTGGAAAACGTGGTTAAAATGGTACAAAAGTTATCAAACAAGATTGTCAATATAGAAAAGGATAAAGAAGCGAGTTCATCCAAAAAATAGTTCAAACCTTATTTCAATAAAATAGAGGAAGCTGGAACATCCCAACCACCTGTGTATAGTTCTTCTGTTTTAAATTTTAATGAGGTAGGAATGGATCATTTCTGCACTTTTCATCAAGAACCTCACTCTGAAAAAATTTGCCCACAATGGATTAACTCAATGACTTTAGTTATGAATCAAATATTATATGCTCAAATAACAGAGCCTGAGGTGGAAGAAGAAAATACAAATGAACCAGAAGAATCGCATGAAACAATGATTGTCTTATGGGACTTTGCACCTACACTCGGGTTGGATGAAGAGGAACCTGCTAAAGCAATTCAACTTTCAGCAGTTAATGTCACAACCAGATGTAAAGGACCAATAATGGATGAAATTCTATTACTGCCTAAGATTAGGAAGATACAAGAAAGTATGAAGAAGATTAATAGTAATACCCAAACACCACCTAAGTCTGATTTGGTCATCACAAAAGATAAAGTTACAACAGTTAGTAAGCATGTGAGGTTTTTGGAGAGTAAGGCAGAAAACAATAAGAAGGGTTCAACATAATATGATATGGGATATGACATAATAGAAGACATCAAGAAAACAAAAGCAAATATTTCTTTATTTGAAATGTGTAACCTACCTCAACAAAGAAAGAAGCTCCTTGAAGTTTTTGATCCTCAACTCAATAGACTCCAGGATGACATTCAATCATATAAAGAAATCAATGAAGCTAGCATTGGAGGGAAGTCCAAATCTCAAACTCTACCATTTTTACTATCTTTTGAGATTTTCAACCATAATGTGCATAATTGTTTGGTAGATTCTGGAGCTTCCTCTAATGTCATGCCTCTTTCACTTTGTAGAAAGATAAATGGTAAACCTACACCCTCTTCATGTAAGATCATTCAGTTGGATAGATCAACAGTCAAGGTAGTAGGAGAAATGAAGAATGTGATGATTCTGTTATCTGCAGATGAAAGGGTCTGCCAGTTTATAAACATCATGGTGGTAGATATACCAGAGGCATATGGATTGATTTTGAGCAGGGACTGGTCTGCAAAACTCAATGGGTACTTTGCAACTGATTGGTCACACTTGTGGCTGCCCTATAAGAGCAGTCGGAATCAGATCAAGGTGATGAGGGAATCACACATGAAACACAATGTGACTCATCTGGAAGAAAAAAATGAACCTATAAATTTCTCACATTCAGTTTTAGGAAATTAATTTGTAGAGCTTGAACCCAGAAATTGTCAAGCGAAAGAATCCAGTAATGAGTTAGACACATAGTCCAAACTCCTTCAGTTTTCATGGACTGATAATATTGATTGTAATGTAGTTAATTTAGTTTCTAACTTAGAAAGTAACACTAATCCCGTAAATTTAGAAGATATATTTTGGTTGTTGTATTTTGATGGTTCCAAAACTCAAGAGGGATCAGGAGTAGGGTGTGTCTTGATTGATCCTGAAAAGAACAAACATTTTCTCTCTTGTCGACTAGAGTTTGAATGCACAAATAACACCGCTGAATATGAAGCTCTAGTCTAGGGCTTGAAAAAGGCCATTGATCTTAAAGTTAAAAATTTAAAAGTATTTGGCGACTCTGAGATAATTGTTAGACAAGTTCGAAACACAATTCATTATATGTCACCACACTTAAAGGGTTACCAAACTGAAGTCTGGGATCATATATCAAATTTCTATGCTTTCAATATCAATTCAAGTCCTAGATTGCAAAATGCAACAGCTGATTTGTTAGCCACTTCTGTTGCAAGATTAGTGCCCACTAATAAAAAATGCTCAATTGAATTGATTTTCAGGCCACCTATACTAGAAAATGTCACAAATTTGAAAGTATTCTATGATGATCAACAAATCATAGAGTTTGTAACAAGTGATGAGACCTTCAAGGACTCATTGATTGATGATGAAGAACATCAAGCTAATCTTCAAAGTGGAAAATTCATGCCTAAAGGGGTAAGAATGTTGGAAGGGATGTTTGATTTGAATAGCAAGTTCAGAAAACCTACCAATGTCAAAAAAAATAGTTCATCTATGCAGTATGATTTGAATAATCTTGGGATAGAGGCTAAACCCAAGTATGTGAACTTGGGAACATGTTGTTCACCGGGATAAAGAAGCAAATTTATCAGTCGATTTCGACAATATAAGGATGTTTTTGCTTAGACATATGAAGATTTGAAGACCTATGATACCCATATCATCCAACATGTCATTCCTATTAAAGCAGGTGAAACGGTTTCAACAAACACTGAGGAAAATGCATTCCAAGATGGAACCTCTGATCCAAAATGAGGTGAAGATTTACTTGAAGCAAAGATCATTTTTAGAGTCATACATTCAAAGTGGGTGGAAAATCTGGTGCTAGTAAGAAATAAATCTGGTGAAATTAGATTATGTGTAGATTTCAGAAATCTGAATCGAGCTTCAGATAAAGATAATTATCCAGTTCCACCAATGGAGCAAATCCTACAAATGGTGTGAGGTTCTGAAATGTTCTCCCTATTGGATGTTTTTTCAGGCTACAACCAAGTGTTGGTAGCAGAGAAAGACAGGTTGAAAACCACATTTCAAACAAAGTGGGGGACTTTTTCTTACAGAAGGATGCCCTTCGGTCTCATCAACGCTGGAGCTGCTTTCCAAAGGGCAAGGTATATAGATTTTTGGGATTTAATTTCTCCACAGTGTGGTAGTTTATCTAGATGATGTAATAGTTTTCTATAAGAAGAGAGAAGATCATGTGTTTCATTTAAAACAAATTTTTGACCGCTGTAGAAAATACGACGTATCTTTAAATCCTAAGAAATGCATCTTCACAGTATTGGAGGGAAAACTATTAGGCCACATTATTTCTAAAAAGGGAATCTCCATACACCGGAAGAGAATATAAGCCATATCTCAGATTCCCTTACCTCACAATAAAATGGGTATGCAATCATTCATGGGTACTATAAATTTTTTTCAAAGGTTTGTTCTTGATTTTGCACAGATAATAAAATGTTTGCAACAAATGATAAAGGATAGTGTACAATTTAAATGGACTGATACAGAGAAAGGTGCTTTTAACAACATCAAAGAAGCAATAGCTCACACACCTTCTCTTAAAAGTCCTGATTTTGAAAAGGATTTTATCATGTACACTTTTGCCTCTGATAACTCTCTCGCAACAGTGCTCACACAGAAATAAGAAAGGGGAGATGAGTACCCCATATCACTTATGAACATTGGTTTACAAGGTGCTCAATTGAACTACCCTTCCATTGACAAACAATCATATGCAATATTTAAAATAGTGAAACAATTCAAGCCTTACATTCTCAAAAATAGAACCAAAGTAATTGTCCCTCACTCGGCTGTTTGACCCTTTTTATACAAAAGGAATTGGGTGAATGAAGGGGGAATTGGGTGACAGTGTTACAGGAATATGACTTGGAATTTAAACCAGACACCATTATCAAAGGACAAGGGCTTTGCAGGTTAATGGATGAAAGCCAAAACAATGAAGATGACGATTGGGAAAATGAAGCTGAGTTGCATATGATTGATATGTGTCCCATCTTTACAGCTCCCGAGTCTCCTTATAGAGGTCTGATACATTACCTCCAACAAGGATATTTACCAGAACATTGGAATTCTAAACAAAGAAGAGCAATTCATTTAAAGTCATCCTCTTACCAAATAATCAATGGAGTTCTTTTTAGGAAAAACTATGATGGGGTTTTTCTGAGATGCTTAGAACAAGAGGATGCCTCTAAAGTGGTTAAAGAATTACATGATAGTCCCGTTCGAGGATATTTTTCAAGATACAATACTGCACACAAGATTCTAAGATCAGGATATTATTGACCCACATTGTTTAAGGATGCTCATGCTTTGTAATACAATGTGACACATGCCAAAGAAGCGGTGGAAGACTAGCAAAAGCAGCTGGACCTTTGCAACTAGTTATCATTTCAGAGCCATTCGAACAATGGGGTATTGACATCATTGGAGAAATTAATTCAAATTCCTCATTACAACACAAGTACATCCTCACAGCCACAAATTCCTTCATGAAATGGGTAGAAGCAATCCCATTATGCAAAGTGAACGAGGATGCAGCCATTGACTTCTTTCAGGAAAATACCATGACTAGGTTTAGGGTTCCAATTTCACTAGTTTTTGATAATGCATCTTATTTTTCATCAATTAAGCTTACTAAATTTTCTGGTAAAAAAGGAATCAAGTTACACTACTCTACAAATTATTATCCACAAGGTAATGGGTTAGCTGAATCAACTAATAAAAACCTTATCAAAATCTTAAAGAAGACTGTCATCGAAAATCAGAGAAGCTAGCATATAGCTCTTCCTAATGCTTTATGGGCAGATAGGGTCATCCCCAAGAATTCCTTAGGTGTATTCCCTTACACTCTAGTTTATGGGAAATAAGCCATCCTACCCCCAAACATTTTACTCCCATCCTCTTAGTTATCCCAAGCTTCATGAGGATTTGGTAGTGATATTTTACAAGCTCGAATTAATACATTGCTGAAACTTGAAGAGTCTAGGCTCAAGTCCAAGGAAAGATTTGAACACCACCAGAATATTTTCAAAAGATGGTTTGATAAACATAAGTGCAGGAAGGGAATTTTTGAAGTTGGAGACTTGGTTCTTAAGTGGGTTCACTCGCATGATGAAAATGGCAAGCATACAAAGTTTCAACACCTATGGGTTGGCCCATTTCAGATTGTTGAGAAGTTAGGACGCTCACCAATTATAGGATTTGCAAGAATGGGAAGAGAATTTTCCTGTTAATGGTCTCGTTCTCAAACCTTATTTCACCTAGTACCTTCGAGGTCCTTTGTACATAAATAAACCTTTTTTATTTTTATTTTTTTATTCCCATGTATGTTTTCTTTTAGACTTTTCTTGCTTTCTTTCTGCTGATTTACTTCTTGTTTCTTTTTGTTTAAGCTTTGCTTTCTTTCAAAGTTTTGCTTTAGTTGTTTTTTTCAAAATAAGCCAGCTCAATTTTTTGGTGCTCGGTGACATTGGAATCTGAACAAAGTGCTAATATTTAAATCCAAGAATTGCTCATTGAAATTTATCCATGTAAAATTTTAATCAAAACAGATTCTTTAATCGAATAGACTACTGAAGGGAAGTTATTTCAAGAACACATTGAAGTCCCATTTAAACCTTGTAAAATAACTTAGGTAGATGAAGTATAGAACACTATTTTGGGGCTCCATCCACTTTCACATTAATATCTTTCCTAGAAAGATGGCTGCAAAATATCCACAGAAAGGAAGAAGAATGGACACGTGTATGTCATTCAAAATTATCCCATGCCACAAAATGAAAGCCAAAGGATTATTATAAGAGAGTCAAAATTTCAGAACAGAAAATATATATTAAAAGGATATACTGAGGACATAAATCAGTAAAATGATTGGATTTCTCAAAAGGTTCTTCTTTTTCCGTGAGCTGAAACAAATTATCACTCACAAAAAATGACACTATGGATGGAAGAGCCTAAATCAAATCTCAAATATAAAAAGGAGCAATCAAGGAAGACTCAAAAGACAAAAGTCTTAAGCATCAAAGAATGCAAAAGGCATGGGAATGAGGAACAAACAAATGCATCTCTCTAACTTTGCCACGATCTTGTGATGTCATATACGATAATAACCAAATACAAAGGAAAATGAACTTCACGTTCTTGCCCCAAAAGAGTTATCGGGACTTCTGAACCTAGTTACCATACCCCAAGGGACTAAAATCAATGAGATGTTTTGGCTCTTACATTCCTGTAAAAGTATAGACTCTTAAATAATCTTGGAAAATATTGAAATAAGATACTCTAATGAAATTCCATGAAGCAGTTTTTGTTTTGAAAGATAGTTTTCTCAGAGATCTGTGTTCACCAACCAGTTGCCAATTGTTGCTGCTGCAACCACTCACGAAAATTTTGATGATTTTAGGGTCCCTCCTTAGAATTCTAGCTTTTGATTTCTTTGCCCCTTAAATTTTGGTTTTCATGACTTAACTTTTATTTTGGACGAAGTTTGAAAAGTTTTGATTCAAGTTAAAACTTATCCTTTTCCCAGTGTGTCGAAAGAATTTTTGGATTTTTGTCGACACAGCGGAAAAAACCTGATTTCCATCCCAACACTTTCCACCCGATTTCACATTGTGTCGATTTTTTTTGAGTTCCTAGCCGACGGTTGCGGATAGATTCGAGTTTCAGAACTGATACGGTCAGTGGAATTCTGTTGTGGAAGTTGACATTTCTTTGGCGGGCCGTTTCACCATAGTCTGGCCGACCGTTGCAGCTAGATCTTCCTTTCATCGCCGAAGTGTCGGATCGGCTTAGGATTTCATTGTCGATCGGATATCTATTTGCAAGTCTGCCGACAAGCCTTTGGTCGAGCATTCCTGGTAAACTTCTCTGACAGTTTCGGGATGCGTTTGATTTTATTTTTGACGAAGGCGATAAAGTTTATAGCTTGTAGCCAACCCTTTGTTGCCGCAACGTCGGATGAGCCATGTCGATGCCTTTTGCTGTTGATTTTCACGAAGCAAGTTGACAGTTGTGGCAAAATATTTGGTTTTGAGCCAACACTACCGGAAGGTGCTTGTTTTACCCTTGCTGATGAAGTGGTGTGCCGATGAGTTTCGAACTTGGGCGCCAAATGACATTTTTCGCCCGTGTGTTTTAAATGCCCCAATGACCGCATTAAATGTGCACTTTTTATTTTTATTTTTTCTATATATAGCCTTGGGGGGTTTTGTTATGAGTGTTACAGTTTGTTAAAGACAACCCATTTTGAGAGTGCCTTACGAAAATATGCCACTTGGAGTCTACGCAGCGTTTGAGCTAGAGATTTCACCAACCTTCGAGCCACCTTTTGCCAGGTAGGCTTCATTCCTTGTTGGGATTACTTTTTTGGTAAAATGGTGTTGAAGATTTACCGTTTATAGGTTTTAGTGAAGTGCCAGGTTGGGTTTATTTTTGAAAGGCTAGGGTTTTTCTTCTCTCCACCGTGGTTTTAAAGTCCATCCCGCAGCCTCATAGAGCTTTAGCTGTCTCGACCTCCCTATTTTTCGTTTGACCTAGTTTTTTACCGGCAGTGGTTGTTCACTTGCTCCAAGCCTTTTTTTTTTGCCTCTACCACTTTGGCCCCAGCCATGGATAGCTCAGACCCTTGGTGTGTTGATGATAAGACTCGTGCGGGTTGATCTTTTCACCGACTTTTCCTCGCATGGTTCATAGTCGTTTACGATGATAGAGGGAGTAGCAAGCTCAGAAGGCCGACATTTGTTTTTGGTTTCCAGCCTAGGGTTTCCGTCAAGAATCATTTTTTCCCTTTGTGGCCGTCGCCATTATTTTGGAAGTTTTGAAGTCGACCTAGATGGTTGGAGTTATCACTATCTCCCTAGTCCGTTTTTCCCCGCGGTTAATAAGGTTAACGAAGGAAGGTTTTGCTCTGGGTTTGAAGTCGATTTTTGGTGATTCTTATAACACTAGATGATTTAGGGTTGGAGCTCCCAAAGTCGCAATTAGAACCCACACTTGAACTGATAATTTATTTTCAGGTTTAACCTTGCTTCGAAGTTTTTATGATGGATGACTAAGTAAAAATGATATTAGTTATTTCTCCATGAATCCAAGGAAAATATGATTTATTAAAATTTTCTTGTATATCTTACGATTTTACAGTAGTTTTTCATTTTCATGAATGCGTGGGTTTAACCATAGGGACACTAAGCTAGGTTTTGATGTGTTTTGTCACAGCCTCAGTGCTCACTTAACACCATGCCAAAGAATGGAAAGAAGAAAGCTAGGGCTATATAGGAGGATTCGGATTTGGAGGTCATGCCTAGGATTGAGATAGTTTATGAGGATACCAAGGCTGTCACTAGAGCCAAAATAGAGTTCAAGTGGGGACAAATATACCCCATGATCAAGGATCAGAAGGTCCCTGATGCAAGCTTGGAAGATATTCCCCTATATGAAAACTTCTTAAGGTTTGGGATCACAATGGTATCCACGCGACTTGAATTGTTTCCCTGTGCCAAGGTGATTGGTTGGATTTTACCTAAAGCAGACGTAAATGATATGATCATATACAACGTCGAAGGAAAGGGTTTTTCCTCTTTTACTCCTACTTACTTATACAAAGCATGCAATCTACTAGTTTCGAAAATTAGCATGACAGAGGACTGGATAAATAGTCTGAGTTTAGACTATATTGAATGTGCAAAGCTGATGATGATAGCAGGTAAGCCATTTTGACAGAGAGCCTTTGGCGAATATGAAACTTCTAGCTTGCATACTCCTCACAGACTTGTAGCACTGATGCTCAATAGAATCTTGTAGTCCAAGAGGTTTACAAGGTCTTAGAATCAGAAAATGAGGCCTTAGTACTGTCAAATACCATTATTGATGGAGAAAATAAAGACCTAGAGGGTAAGATTTCAGGGATAGAGGCACAAAAGGCCGCAACTGATAAACAAGCAGAGGAGTTAAAGGCCCGAGTCCCAGAGTTGGAGGCACAAAATAGTTCTTTAGAGATTCAGCTCAAGACAACAAATGAGTGACAAATTTCTATCACCTCTCTCCGAGAGCATGCCCTCCTGATTAGGAGAAAAATATACCAGGTACAATTAAAGCTTGCAGACAAGGTTCATAGGATTAAATAGGTAGAAACCAGATTGCAAGAGATGTTAGTGATATCGACCGATTTTAGGACAAGAACACTAGAGATTGAGTAAATTATTTAGGGGCAAATAACATGGACATAAACTAATGTAGCATGGTTGGCGCATCTGCCACAAAAGACTCCTGAGAACCTGAAGATCGAGTTCAAAGTCATGGATTTCGGCAGCAAGGCTGCTGCAATATTAACTATCGGTGTCGAAAAAATGTCGAAGAAATGTGTGGATTTTTATAAGAGGGTGCTCACAACACACAATAGATTCCAACCCTCTACGACAAAATGAATCCACGAGTTTCCTGAACATTAGGAACATTTGAAATACTTGCAGGACAAATTGCAGGAGGATGAGCTTAGGATACAACAAGTTAAAAGGAATTACTAAGAAAGCGGTAAAGAGTTTGGTTGCACAAGCCACAGTCAATAATTGCCTAGTTGAAGACTAGCTTAGGGTAATTCCCCCCAGAGCAGTAGAGATAAAGTCGTAGTTGGCCGTACACGAAGTAACAGTCAGATTGTTAGAGCCTATGGACTTCAAGACCATTGCTACAGAAGCTGCTGCATGGAAGGATTTCATTGGAGGGTCAGCTAGGCCCTCATAACTATTGTCTTGTGTGCATGTGGCACTTTTTTTGGATTATCTCTTTTTATTTTTATTTTTTAGTGCGAGTCACTAGAAGACAAAATTTTGTAATCAAAGAGTCAAGGAATCCTAAAAGGTTGGGGTAACTGAAAAGTCACTTGTAAAATGTATAAATAGGGGGTCAAATAGAGATTAAGGGGTTTTTTCTAGCGCACATATGCTGAAGCTATTTGTATGAGAACTACTTCTTTTATGAATAAAGAAAACCAAATTTTGTTGGAGGAAGGACTGTACGAGTTTCCAAATGGATTATGTGTATTGCTAAATGTCAAACTATTTTTGTTTTAGCTTGCTACATAATTGTGAGATCGTTCCAACATGTTGAATTATTTCTGCAGTTTATGAATTATGTTATTTTTTCTGTTAGAAATCTCGTGCAAATGAATGAGTAAAGAATGTGTTAATAAAAAAGATCTACCTTTGTTTATC
The DNA here is from genome assembly GCA_001517045.1 of Pseudotsuga menziesii. NCBI lineage: Eukaryota > Viridiplantae > Streptophyta > Pinopsida > Pinales > Pinaceae > Pseudotsuga > Pseudotsuga menziesii. The sequence goes on from LPNX010482172.1 coordinate 255,106, forward strand.
TTTTATTGCTGTAATGATGTTAGTAGAATGTGAGCAACTACCTGTAGGATTCCACTAGCCATTTTACAGTACATTACTCAATTAATTAATCTTTGCTTCCTGGGGATAGGTTAGTTAGAGTAGATTAGAGTAGATTAGATGTTTCTTTTGCTTTCATAGAAGTGATTGTGAGGAAAGAGCGGTGAGATGACAGGTAAGAACATGTGCATCTCTAGTGAGGCTCTTACTCACTGGTCACTTGCATTTAGTTTAGGCACTTGCATTTCATCCCTAAATATAAAATTACATAAACGGTAGACCGAGCCGCAACCGATAAAACAAACTTAAAATGTTATTTTAATTCTACGGTAGTCGAACCGCTAACTGGACGGATTCCCCATACCAAACAATAAATGATCTAATTGGGAACCGTTATTGGGGAGAATCCCTACTGTCGGTACTTGGGATTTTTCCAGTCATCAACACTAGGTTGCCCCCAACAACTTGACTGGGCTGACTTACCTAGGAATACTCAAAACAATATACTATTAATTTCTAGAGGGTTCTATAGACCCGACTTAGAATGGAGGTTTTACCTCATTACTCTATGATGACCAGATACAATAATAACACCTCGATGAAGGAATAAAACATCTTTGAATAAATTACAATAATAAAATACAATAGAATATTCTTCAAAGTTACAATGTTTCAATAGCTCATGTTTTAAATAAAACATAAAATGAAATCCCCAGGTTGGAGAATCATCATGTTTTGCAAGAATTCAGGGATGTATTTCCCGATCAGGTGCCAATATTTCCTCCAAACAGAGACATTGATTTCACAATTGATCTTATGCCAGGAGTTTCACCAATGTGTAAGACACCTTATAGAATGAGTACGCCAGGCTTATTAGATATGAAAATGCAATTACAAGAATTGTTGGAGAAGAAGTACGTTTGACCAAGTTTGTCTTCATGGGTACCACCCATACTATGTGTGAAAAAGAAATATGGAACATTAAGGTTAAGTATTGATTATAGACAACTGAACAAAGCCATGGTGAATAATAAGTACACATTGCCTCAAATTGATGATCTTTTTTAGAAATGACTCGAGAAAAAGGTATTTTCAAAGATCAACTTGAGATTTGGTTACCATCAGGTGAGAATAAAGGAATAAGATATTCACAAGACAACCTTTGGAACAAAGTATGGAAACTATGAATTTGTGGTGGTGCCATTTGGTATCACTAACACACAAGCTACCTTCATGTGTCTCATGAACAATGTTTTCAATGGGTATTTGGATAAGTTTGTGCTTGTTTTTCTAATTGACATTCTTATTTAATTTAATATGAAGAGGAGCATGAAGAACATTTGAGAATGGCTTTCCAATTGATATTGGAACATAAGTTGTATGCAAATCCAAGCAAATGTGATTTTTATAAAAATAAAATTCATTATTTGGGTTACATTATCTCAGAGGAAGGAATATCAATGGATCCGAAAAGGATTGAAGCCATTGTGAATTTTCCAACTCCAAAGAATGTAACACATGTGAGATCTTTTATAGGTCTTATTGGTTATTAAAGAAGGTTCATCAAAGGATTCTCCAATGTTGCACACCCAATCATTTCTTTGCAAAATAAGGGAATGCAATTTGAATGAACACAAAAATGTGAAGAAAGCTTCTAGTTGTTGAAGAAGATTCTTACAAGTGCTTCAATTATGAAAATTGAAAACTAGAAAAAGACTTTGTGATGTGTACAGATGCATGTAAATAGGGAGTTGGAGTAGTTCTTATGGAAGACAACTATGTGGTATGTTATGAGTTTAGAAAGTTGAAGGAGCATGGGAAAAATCATGCTACCCTTGATCTAGAGCTTGCAACCATAATGCATGCTCTAAAGACGTGGATGCCCTATTTAATGGGTAGAAAATTTGAGTTAAATATAGACAACTATGGTTTGACATATTTGTTTTAGCAAGCAACATTAAATGCTAAGAAAGCTAGATGGCTAGAAGTTTTATGCGAATTTGATTTTGAAATCAAACACTTAAAAGGGAAGAAAAATAAAGTGGCTGATGCACTCAACATAAAGATGCATGAAATACATGTGGCAACTGTTAGTACTTGCAATCATATTTAAGGTAGTAATTGTTAATTATCTTGTCGAAGATGTACTATATGTGCAAATAAAAGATAAATTACAACAACATAATTTTGAAAAGAGGTACGAAGGATATCATTTGGAGGATGATGGAATTCTTACCTATAAAAATGTAATTTATATCTCAAATGTGGCATACTTGAGCATATTGTTATGGATTAAATCCATAAAATGCCGCATTTCGACCACTTAGGATACCATAAAAAAATTGCTACAACTAGGAAACAATATTTTTGGCCAAGGATGAAAAGGGACATTGTTGAGTATATTTCCTAGTGTATGAATTGTTAGAAAGTGAAGGTTGAACATCATCATAAACATATTTATTGCATCCTTTTCCAATTCTAGATTGGAAATGAGAAGTGATTTCCATGGATTTTATTAAAGGTTTTCCAATGACTATGAGACAACATGGTTACATCATGCTTGTGGTGGATAAATTGTCTAAGGTAACCCATTTTATACCAATTAAATCACATATGAAATATATTCCATTGCAAAAATTTCCATGAAATAAATTATTAGATTGCATGGATTGCCTAAGGAAATAATTTCAAACAAGGATACCAAATTTATTTCAAATTTTTGGAAAGGTAGTTTTTTCCAGATTTGGGTACATAGTTGAACATAAGCACTGCCTACCCCCCAAAAACAGAAAGAGTAAATAAGATTCTTGAATACATGGTTCGCATGTTTGTGATGGACAAACTATCCAAGTGGGAAGATTATCTACACTTTGTAGAGTTTGCATATAACAATGAGCGAGAAGCTTTGTTGGGAATGAGTCTATTTGAAGCTTTGTATGGTAGAAAGTGCAAGACACAAGTGACTTGGGATAATCAAATGAACATAATTTTACTTGGACCATAATTTCTTAAGGAAATGGAACATGAGGTTGCAAAAAATCGGTAAAATTTAAAGGCATCCCAAGGTAGACAAAAAAGTATGCAAAAAAAGAATAGAGAGCGTATGTAATTTAGTGTTGGGGGATCATCTTTACCTTAGAATGAGGCCAAGGAAAAATTCCTTGAAGCATTGAAGTTGTGCCAATTTGTCCCTAAGATATTGTGGTCCAGCTAAAGTGCTTGAAAGCATATGAATAGTTGCATATAGAAATTCATTAACTACAAACAATAGAGCTCATATTTTTTTTCATGTTTCTTTGCTTAAGAAATATGTACATGATCCTAATCATGTGATTTATTGGGATGTGATCTAGGTGGAACCCGGGGGAGAGTTAAAAACCAAGACACTATGAATCCTAGACATGAAGGTTACATTGCTTTGGAATCGAGCCATTAGACATGCAAAGGTGAAATGGAAGCACTTCTGTCTCAATGAGGCGACATGGGAGTTGGAGGATGACATGAAAGATGCATACCCATTTTTGTTCTGAATTTTTGCAAACATTGATGAAGATGTTAATCCAATGGGTAGGGGATTATAATACCCCCAATCTTGACTTGGAATTTATTTAATCAAAATTATGTAAATGATGTAAATATACTAGTATGGATTCCTAGTGGAAAGCTCAAGGCCAAGGCCCGACTAGTGAATGGATAGGCATGCATGATGTATATATTTTTATTTTGACTGTAGGGTTTTCTTATCATGCCAATTTGAAATATATGTAAATATTATGTTGGAAGATAATAAAATGGTCCAGGATGTTATGTAAAGAACACTAGAGGGGTTGTGATTCTACTAGGGGGGAAGAGGAAAGGGGGCCTATGGGAGACTAAATCCTTTGCTGCCAAGTGTAAACCTTATAACTCTTCTAATTATTTCCATGTTCTTTAAATGATCCAATTACTTCCAGCAACAGAAGGAAATGAAGAAGACAATAAATCAATTCTGTTCTTGAACCCCAGCCTCGACATATGAAGCGAGGCCAATATTATGAGTTTGGGATGTTCCAACATACGATGAAATGTTATCCTTGAATTTTAAATCCAATCATTGAATGGATGTATGAGGTTATTTGGAAAAGTCACTTCATGTAGTTATTGAGGCATTGGGATGAATGCACTTTTGTGACAATTATGTGAGTTGTCAGAAGTCCATTTCTTTTATATTCAGAAGCTATTTTAGTTGTCTTTTCACCATAATCTCATATCCTTTACTCATTCTATCATTATCTCATGCATATTTATACACTATGTAGAGTTTTCTATTGTTTTTCATGACTATTACCAGACTATGTATAACCTAGAAATTCCAGTTTAGAGACATAGCTACATATTTGAAGGAAAAATATATGGTTGTAGGTGAGCATAGAGGTTGGGAAACATAGGAACCCTTACCCATTGAGTTTTGATACTCACATATGCTTGAGAAGCCATGATTTATGGTATAGGAGGTTCTCAAACAACATACAACTGGTTGGAATCTTAGTGCACACACTGGTACACACTTTAAGGGTTGGATTTCCGAAGGGAAACACAAATCAGTGAAGGGGAATTCCTTCCTTGCGTTGTGTGGATAATTTTGAAGGAGTGCCATGGTTGTGATGGCTTAGTGAGTTATGTATAGGGCTCTGAAGGATTATTTCACTAAGCATTGAGAGTAGGAAAGGTTGTGCGATGAGCTAGATAATCTTGTAGATGTTTTCTTCACCCTGGTGGCATTATATCCTAGCTTGGGGTGGCCTCTTAGCAGAAATAGTATAGGTTGGACAGCGTGTCTATAGTTGGGTGGAAAATCTCTCTTACACAACTAGTTTTTTGGATCTTCTTAGTTTAAATATGAGTATTATCTTGTATTTGATTGTGAAATGTTTTTAAATGATGTTTGTAATGATTATGCTAGTATATGCATGCTATATGTGTGTAGATAGAGTTTATTTTCGTTGTGTATTTTAATTATGCATCTACATACATATTTTAATGTTATAAATTCATAATATGGCCATCGGGCGAAATTTAGAAGCCCAAATTTAGTTAAAGTCCCCTCTCGTTGGTTGGATTAAATGAAGGGGATGTTATAGTCATTTGTGATCTTGTTCTCTCTTCTTCAGTTTGTTCAAGCAATTCATTCTCTTTATGTCTCCTAACCCATTCTCACACTACATTTTTTTTGTTCAGTTTAGTGTTATTAGTAATTTGATTATGAGGATACATATTTGTGTTCAATATGGTACTTTGGGTATACAATCTAATGCAGAATAAAACACTTAAATCGATGCACTATAAGAAGGAATTGAAAAACATGTTGTCGACCTCAATACACTATAAGAAATAACACTATATCTATATGTTGAAATCAATGCACCATAAGAAGTAACATAATAACACACCGTTGACCTTAATGCACTATAAGAAATAACATAATATCCATATGTTGAAATCAACACACGAAATAAGCTTAAGAACTTTATGCTAAATTAATGCATTGTAAGGAGGACCATAAAAACTTGATTATTGTTAATGGCACAAATACAGATTAAGAATCCATATCAACAATATCAACATAGAACCCTTGCTCTAAACCCCTGTGTGTTCACTATTTTTTCTTCCCTTTCCCATGGATTTTGTTTTAGGAGGGTGTCCCATCCCCCTCTTGATATTGATGATGGAACCTTTTATGTTATTGTTCAACATTTGAGCAATCAATTTAGAAATCTCAACCCTCATGATTTGTTAAAAAACACTATACCAAATTCATGAAGTGGCTCTTTCCCCTTCTTCTTCTTGGAAGAAATCTAATGCTTTGGTTGAAAGGAGCCTGATTGGAAAATTCACTCTTCTCCAAGATCAATGGATTTATTGATGCAAAAGAATTGGATGGTTATAATAGATGGGAAGCTATCATATTACTCTTGTGGAAAAATATTATATGCCTTCCTTTTTTAGTCAAAGGAAGATTAATACATCTCTTTAACAGTGGCACGTATTTCTTGGGCACCAAAGGAATTTACCTGAAGAGATGGACTCTTGATTTTGGTTGATAACTAGATCTCCCCTCAATTGTTCTAGTTTGGTGTGACTCTCTCATGTTCCTATCCAATGATAGAATGAATATGATTTCATAAGAATATTGGATACTCTTGGTGAATACATTGATAAAGAATGACCAAAAACAAGAATGTTTGCATTCACAAGAATTTATGTAGTAGTGGATCTAAATAAAGGTTTTCCATAGGACATTCTTCTCACTTTTGGTAGTTGGAATAATGTCCAAAAACTTTACTATAAGAAACTACCTTTCAAGTCCAAAACATGTCATGAATATACATATCACCAAGGATTAGAAAATGAATCAACCCAAAGCATAACCAATGGAAAACAAGGAAGAATTGTGGCTAACTATGAAGAATAAGTTAGTCTTGACTCTAGGTTTGAAAATCAAGTGGTTGTTCTGCCCAAAGGTCCTTATAGGAAAAAAATTTCTCATAGTTGGAAACTCTAGTGGTATTGAAGCGTGGGGATAGTTTCCATTTGACATCCCAACCCTCCATATGTATTCTCTCACCTAATCAATATGACGTCCTAACCCATTTGGACAACAGATCATAAGAACAATCCAATCAATCTCCAGTGGAAAATACTTTAGTTTTGACTCCACAGAAATTTCAGTATCCATTATATATAGAGTCACAATTTGAATCTATCTCAACCCTTAAAGAAGGGACGATTTATTTCCATGAGAAAATTCATATTTAGTATAGTGGGGTTGTAACAAGGAAAAAATCATAGAAAAAGCAGAGGAAGATGAGAAAGAAGATTAACATCCCCACAAAAAAATGTGGAGGGAAAATCATGAAAAGAAAATAGAGAGGAGGTTGCAACTATAGAAAAAAAACATGCATAAGCAAACAACTATAGAAAATATGCTTGGAATTGGAATGAAATTTCACTTGCTTAAAAATATTTTTCCTCAAACACCAGCAGACACCTTGGATGCTGGTAGTTCAAACCACCATTTTGTTAAATAAGGAAGTTGGTCTCCTGGAATATAGAGGTTTGGGCAGATGATTCGAGGAAGAAACAATAGGGTACTTGATCAATTCTTAAAAAAAAATTGGTCTCCTCCTTTAGGAGATGAAGTTAGATAAGGAATAAGTATTATAGATAAGCCAAAAACCATGGAGGAAAAACAATGGAGAAGCATTTTCGCAAGAGGAGCATCTATAGGAATTTGCACTCCTAGATGCAACCCATCACACCTGATTTTGGCTTGTCATCTTCACCACGTAATATGTAATATATATCATTTATTCAATGTTTACATGTCATCTCTTTACAAAGGTAAAGAAAAATGTTGGCAATATTTACAAGTTCTCGAAGATTCAAAAGAGACAACATTGTAGCGAACAATTTTAATGTCATTATATCTAGTAATGAGAATTGAGGGGAAATTTAATGAAGGACCAATTTACAAAAAATATGGAAGATATTATGAAGGAATAGTATCTATTGGATATCAATCCATTGAGAGGAAAATACACCTAGAAAAGAAAGTGCCTAGGTCAAAGTCATAAGTGTTCAAACTTGACAAACTCCTTAAAAATTCATTTCTAGTAAATAACAAAGTCATTTCATCCAAAATCATCTTATGAGGTATTTATGATCATAAACCTATTTCTTTACACTTCCACCTCACTTAAAACTTGCCTCTTCCATTCAAATTTAATCCTCTTTGGCTATACAATGCAAAAGTTATGGAAATAACCAAAGAAAAATGGACAAAGTTGATTAATGGCTCTCCCTCCATTTTTATGAAAGATATATAACAACAATCAAATATCAACTGAATAAATAGATAAACACATCCTACATCCCACCCAACTAGGAAATATTAACCCTACGAAAAATCCGTCACAGTTGCAAAGCGAAATAAAGGAAGTGGAAATTACAAAAAAAAATCAAATTGAACAGAGAGACCTTGTTTCAAGATACACAAAGCTTACACGAAAGAGTAGGAAATGTTGAGGTTGAGATACAAAAGTTAGAGACTATGTTTGAGCAATAGGAACACATATTTATTTCATAGGCAAACAAAGGTTAGGCTACACAAAAACATTGTTAAGGAGATAGTGATGGAAGTTGGCACTAAGTTGGATGACTTTGTAGCAATAAAAGAGGTAGCATGTGTCCATTTTAGTGCTCTTTACAATGAAGATGAAGAGGTTGACTATAATTCATGTTAGGAAATGAGTGCAACATCCCAAAATTCATCACTAAGGATGAGAATAAAGAGTAAAGAAAAGATATTAAAGAGGAATAGGTATTAAAGGAAACCAAGGGACTAGCTTCGAGCTCCGGGGACAAATGGATTTTCAATCCACTTTTATTGGGCTTGTTTGCATGTTATAAAAAAAATTGGTCAATGTGTTGTCCTATTCACAAAAAATATAAATTGTGGGGCAACACAAATTCATTATTCTTGGCACATACCAAAAGAATTTAACCCTTCCCCCTTTTTAGGATTTTGTTCCATTTCCTTGTGTAATTATTTGTATAAAATCTTGACCAAGTTAATGGATAATAGGTTTAAAAAGGTCATTTATAAAATAATCTTTGATAATCAAGGTGGGTTTTTGCAGAGGCAAAAAATCATTGATAACATTATTTTGATCCAAGAAGAGTTGTCCTTATTGAATTTATTTTAGCAACCTTGCCCTTATATCAATGTTTAACTTTGTTAACCCTAGTAGGTTTCATGCAACAAATATAAAAAGATATTGGGAAATTTCTATTGCAATCTGGCAAAACCAATACCAATAAATTCCACTTATTGAAGTGGAATGTTGTTAGGGCACCTAAGGACAAAGGAGGACTAGGGGTCAAGGATCCAATTATCGTGATCATTGTAATGGGAGCGAAGATAGTATGGAAAATCGTAACTAGGAATATGGATTGGTGAAAGCAAGCAACACATTAAAAAAACTAGGAAAGCATGAAGAGATGTATAGATCATCCAGTTGAGACTATAGAGGAGGCTAACCAACATGGAATATTTGGAAGGCATTAATACCTTTAATCCAGTCAAAATTAACTTGGACATCGAGAAATGGTAGGATGACCAATTTGTGGAGCAATGCAATAATAGGGAAATTTCCTTTTGGGCAAATCCAAGATTTTATGGGTCTGGAAGACTGGACGAAAAACCAAGGAATTAAAAATATCCGTGATCTCTCTTTCTAGGATGGTGACTATTGGGTGGTTTGAAAACTGCTTTCTCCCCCACCTCAACTCTCCTCTTGGTATCATTCCTTATTTTTCAGTTAAAAGGATGTGATTAGATTGATCTTTCAAACCCTGATTATAAGGGTCAGGGGCCTCTTGGATGTGTTTTTAAATTCGACAATGGATACAAAAATGATCTCTTTATTATACCACTTCCTCCATGCTCAAATATTTGGAAACATGTATGTTATGGAAACAGTCTCCCTAAAATTAACACTTTTTGGTCGATAATGGTTCACAACAAACTACTTACAACTAAAAAATTTCAATTGTGTGGGATATTGGGACCTTCAAGATGTGTTCTTTATAAAGATGGAACTTGAAATAATTTTTTTTTTGGATGCCCTTACACAGTTCAATTATGGAATATTGCATTTGAAGAAATAAATCACTTGGTGATTCTCCCCCTCTCATGGAAATGTTCACTAATTGGCAAAATAATTGTAAAGGGTCCTTTTTGGATAAACCAATTATTAAGAGGTTGGCTTGTCATGCCAAAAATATTATGCTGAAAGATATGGTTGGATTGAAACATGGCAATATTTCAAAATGAGAATGTATCCCCAAGGAATACTACAACTAAATCTTGAGGCCCGATTGAAATCATCACCATGAGATGAGTAAAAGTTCAAAATGTCCAACTATTGGAGTAGAGATAATATAGTTGTCTCAAGGAGATACTTATGGGAGAAAACCCATACCCTAAGATAAATATCATGACCCCATCCCAACAATCAAGTAGACGAATTAGAATTTCATATCATTATTATAAAACTTGACATTTTTCAGAGTGAGAAGACATTCTTTACTCCGACAGAGAAGCTAAAGGAAACATAGGGGTGGTAGATTCCAGGGGGGTCTTATTTGATCCCAATGGAAGACAAGAAATTTCCTTTCAATGGGGTTTGAAGGACAATGATAAATAATCGAGTAGAGGCACTTGAAATTTTTCAAGGGTTGAGACTAATTGACTCATGAAGGGTTAGAATTATTATATTCCTCAAAGAATCAAAGATTGTAATTATTCATGAATGAACACTTTTCTACTTGTGATGGAAAGATTACTATAATTCTTCAATAGATTAAAAAAAAGGCAATGAGTTTGAAAGTGTATGATTCTTTCATGTGCTGAAATATTTCAATTCATAATCCGGTACATTAGTGAACCTAGTAACATAATTGAATGAAGGGATAATTTGGACCAATGGGGAACTTTCTGTTGGTCGGGAACTTGGTTTCAAACTCTTTCCTTTATCAAATGAAATAAAATGGAATGGATTGCATGCATCCCACGTACCTTTGGTGGTAGGGGAAACATATATTTTTGGTACATTCCTCCATAAATGGTATGGTATGTCTGCACACTTTGGGTTTATGGAGGGGTGAGATCATTCAATTCACCAGGTGTAAGGAAATTTATGTCAAGGATTTAATGGAGGGTTTTAGTCTTGTCTATTTTGACAAGGATATCAGGCAACATTAACAAATAACTTGGATCCTAGTAAGCATCATATCCTTTTCCAAGTATATACTTGATGGTTCAAGGCACTATTGCATCATATTTTATAGTTCTTGTACGTTAATGTTTTGGTTCATTAAAGGAGATTTATTTTTTTGGTTCTCAATCTTAATTCAATGATGGTTTTTAATCAGGGATCCATTAGTATATCTCAATTACAATTATGGTGTCTTTGTTGTATGTCTTATTCATTGACTTATGTTTCAAAGAGGGTTTCCATTTTATTCTCAAATACCATAGTTATTTTTTAACAAGAGTATATAATTTGTATTTAGAAAGGCTGAAGAAATCAACTGCAAAATTTACAAAAAGAGCTGCAAAGTAGTAGTCCAAAACCAAGCTTCAAAAAGCTTCAAAAAGAGACAAAGTACCATACCATATATAGTATTCTTATGAGCCGAAGATATAGCCATATAACTACAAGATTGTATACTACTGTAGACATTGATAAACTGGTAAAGCAGAAGCAAACTAAAACTAAACATAAACTAAAAATCTAACTAGAATGATGATCACTATGGATGACCTATGCTTCAATGTTTTCTGCATGATATTCTTCTAAGAATTCAATATCGTGCTCCTCTGAACTCGAACTTGAAATGTCAACAATTGTGTAGGAAGGATATATAATCTATAGTATATGAGTGTTTGTCCACAAGAAGATCTCCATGGTGCACCAGAGTTACTTTGATAGTAGTATTGTCATCAAAGTTGACATAAATATTACCCTCAACATCATGAAGATGGGTATAAATATTGGAAAAATTTGATGAAAGTTAATGGAAGGTTTGATCATAATCATCAAGTATGTTGTCAATGCCAGGGATATGGGTCACAATTTGACGAATTTCCTCCATGAATATCCCCATTTGAGAGTTTATACGGTTCATTGAATGTGAATATCCCTCAAGTCATCCTTGATTACTCTGATTTCCTCAGATAGTTCTTGAATCCTTGCCTCTAGTTCACCAATGGACTTCATCCTAAAAAACTACAAACAAAGTGAAGTTTCCATATCCCAAATTCGCCAGATAAAAGACAAAGAGGATGTTGAACTGGTCAGGAAAATAGCCTCTTGTGATAAGGTCTCACATCCAAACTTTAATACAATCCAGAGCCATTCCCCCTGGGCACAAGGGAATGATTTATCTTAACAAAAAAGGCACAAAACCATGACATGTTCACTCGACGGACCAAACTTGTTGCTTCCAGCTATGTTGCAACTACAAGTGAGACTTACACAAGGGAGAGGATTCATAACCTAAAGTTCTAATAGAGGCAAGCCACCCAAATGTCTCTTTATGCGCATGCCCATCAAGTTGAGGAGTATGATCAACAAACAACAATGAAGAGTAGTTAAAGAGTCATTACTTCTCGCTATTGAAACTCACATAACACTTAATGAGGTTCCATTTCTAATGTGACTCCACGTTGAGGGACATGACAATGAATGAATACTATGGGATCCAACAAGAATCAATTTGTCCATTTACATAAATACCATCTTGGGGTAATTGAGCCACATTATTTGCATGAAAATCAACAATGGTGTTGTTATGATGCAGAACATGTAAGAGTTGAACACTGACAAATTAATCAAGGAGATTGTTGATGTTATTAGAATTTTAATGCCATTTAGATATTTAAGTAGATAGTTCTAATAATGTTTGCAGTAAATGGAGAATGAAGATACAAACTATACTAAACAAACCACACAGGAAACGAACAAGTATTGTTCAGGAATTCACAGTATCATTCACAATAATAAAATTCGATGTTATAATAGTTTACATAGGAAAAGAATTTGAATGCATTAGGTAGCAATTCAAATCTATCCACTGGATCTGACTGTATCTAACTGACCATCTAACTCATAGTGTCTCAATCAATATCAGAGTCCAATATATCAACTCCCAGATGTCCGACAACTCAATCAATCAGTGATAGCTAGTTAACTCATTGAAACTGAGTGTGGTGGGTGGGCAAAGGCACCTACTCCACATGCAGCCTTGCATTAGCCATGCAAAACTAGAGCCAGCTAATTGATTGTGAACTAACTAAAAGTAACTAGGGGCTAACTAAGACTAACTAGTTCCAACTCCAACTAACTAAAGGAGGTTGGTGTCGGGACTCCTAAAATGTAGGGATTGGTCTAGGAGGCGCCCAAAATGATGCATGCACATATAATAAGTGGTATTTAACCTCTAGCAGTGTTCCCCACACTCTAGTAATTGGTACATGTGGCCCCATTAGGACAAGTGCACCCAATGGTACTAGTGGACCCAATTAATTAATTAAGGTTCCTAAGTTATACTAAATAATCTAATAGACAGTATGGTCAAGGGAGGACTAATAATCCTAACACCCCCCCTGAATCCTAACTTGGACAACTATGGGCCCTGGTAACTAGACCATAGGTCACCCAAATACAATCTAAAAGACAGTAAAAAATGCTACTTAATACAACCGAGGAAACATGGAAAACCTCATGGGAAACCCCCCCCCCCCCCCTCAAGATAAGCAAAAATCAGGAAATACAAGTTAAAAACTTGCAAAATCTTTTGTTGCAATTTGCAGCAGTGTGCAACAGTAATGTAGTATTCTGGTTCTTCTATGCAGTAACATCCTGAATATGTGTATGTGAACCTCTGAATCCAAACAAAGTGATTATGTCTGGAGGAATATTCCTCTTTGGAAGAAAATAATGTGCCCAATTGAATCAGGAATATAGACAGCTGCAGGATGAACACTGGACCCATGTAGAGCAGCTGGAATCAACTGATGAGATATAAAAATTTCTTGAGAATTCGAACCATGTGAGGAACACTCAAGAAATTGATATATGGAAGCCTTGAAAATCAATCCATGTGAGGAAAAATCATCCCCAAGTGTTAGGAGCAAGTGTCCATGCAGATGCAGAATGTCTCCAACTTTACTAGTTCTGTGAGGAGATGAGCATGTGATAAAAAAGGTAGGTAGAGAAGCCCTAGGACTGTGGAGAGGGAATGATTGAGCTCCATAATCTGATATAGCTTCAAAAATAACCAATATTTCACAAAATCTAATATCAACAAACTCATAAGAGAAAACTAACATCAAATCCTCAACAACAAAATTGAAGGAGACTTGCGGTGCTTGATTTGTCACACCAAAATTGATGAAACCTGTTACAAGAAATACTGTAAGCTCTTGAATATTAAAAAATGAACCAAATATTATCATATCATAAAATAAATCAGATCTAAATAGGTTCATATCAGATCCAAAACTGTGAAGTGAAATCAAATCCCCAACAACAATTTTGAAGGAGACTTGCGATACTTGATTTGTCACACCAAAATTGATGAAACCAGCTACAAGCAGTATTGGAAGCTCATGAACCTAAAATATTGAACCAAGTAATATAATATCATATCTAAATAATATCGTATCATATCCAACTAATTCCATATCAGATCCAAAAATGTGGAATGAAATCAAATCCCCAACAACAATTTTGAAGGAGACTTGCGGTACTTGTTTCTTCACACAAAAATTGATGAGAACAGCTACAAGAAGTACTGGAATCTCATGAAACTGAAATCTTGAACCAAGTAATATCAGATAATATCCAAATAATATCATATCATATCCAATAAATTTCATATCAGATCCAAGAGTTTTCTCCACCGAGATGGTAGATGCACAATTTTCTCCTTCAAAATTCTGAATATTGGTGCATGCAATCATGTAGGAATTTGTTGGAAGCTCAAGATCAATGAGAGTGTTTGGATCAATCCTACAATCTGAAATTATTTCCAAAATATCCAAATATTTCAAAAATATAATATCAACAAACTCATGAGAGAAAACTGACATCAAATCCCCAACAGAACGTTTGTAAGAGATTTTTGGTACTTGTTTCTTCACACCAAAATTGATGAGAACAACTACAAGCAATACTGAAAGCTCTTGAACCCTATAACCAAAAAATATCAGATCAGATCCAAATAATATCATCTCATATCCAATAAATTCCATATCATATCCAATATTGTGCTCCACCGAGATGGTAGATGCACAGTTTTCTCCTTCTTCAAAACCCTGAGTATCGGTGCATGCAATCATGCAGGAATTTGTTGGAAGCTCTAGATCAATGAGAGTGAATGGATCGCTCAGACTCCGACAATATGATATTATTTCAAAAATATCCAAATAATTACTTATCTCCACACCAACAACATCAATAGAGATAGATAAATCAAATTCCTCTCCCTTTCCTGGAGCAATCACCGGTAAACTATCCACAAAATTTATAATAGAAGAATCACTGGAGAATTTTTGCATAGAATGGAAGGAGATTTTTTTTTTCAGTAACAGAGATTCGAATGTGTTCTTCTAGATCAGCCATGTGAGGAGATGAGATATCAGAGATCTCATACACTTCTGGAGCGGAAGGAGAAGGAGTCACTCCAAGGAGACTTTCTTTAATTCGAATAGTCTATGAGGAAGATTCTGCTTCTTCTTCATCTTGAACAACTTCATCAGAGAGAGTAGAGTCCGAGATTTTTGAGTAAAGAACTCTTGTGGTTCTGAATGTGCTCCCCAAATTGGTATAACAATCCTCATTGCGCTTCCCAAATATTCTATCCAGTTCTATCTAGAGATCCTTTGGGTATTATGTAAACTCAATAAGCTCTATAAGCAAACTTGGAGAAAAAGTCCCACATATTGCTCCATAAGATCTATCACCATCATTTAGCCAGTCATTCTCATATTCATAAGACTCTTTACCAAGTCCAATATATACCTCATAGAGACCTGGTCTCTTTAGAGATGCAATCATCTTCAACTTACATTCTGAATATATTGTGGATGGAGTAAGAAGAGGAACTAATAATATCGAATCCATATGAAGTTGAACCTGCAAAATATCACTACAAAACTAAAAATATTCGAACTATGTTAGGATCATGCTTTTCCTCTTGACATGAACATATTTTCAGGGTCCGTCACGCCCTCTCCACTGCTATGAATAAATCCAGAGCTAGCAAATCATCATAGGGGACTTCTGTGGAAACCCAACTGCTTCTGATGTTTAATGGTGAGAAACAAGCATGAAACCTTCCTGAGAAGGCTCTGATACCATATTATAATTTGAATCCCATTTAGATCTTCAAGCAGATAGTTCTAATAATTTTTGCAGTAAATGGAGAATGAAGATACAAACTGTAGTGTACCTCTTATACCTCGGTGGTATTATGCATGAAGAATGGGTAAAAAAAACAAAAAAAACTTGTTCACTGTTACTAAAAACCAAGTCCATCTTATTAGTGTCGAAATGTATGAATGAGCCTTTTCCTCCATGAATAATTATAAGTAACTTCAAACATACACTCATTCATGTCATTAGCCTATCTTTGAAAAACATCTATGTATTATAAAGATACGAACCCACAACATCATTCTTATCTTTAGAAGAAACATCATCGTTATCAAATTGCAAAACCAGATATAATGCATATTAAAACAACCGCTAAGTGAAGAGGCGATTCTTTTTCCAATAGTTTCTCTTGAAAACATCGAAACATTAGTCTGACAAGATTTCAAACCATTACACGTGAACATGATTTCTGTATCCCAAATCAGTAACAAAACACCCTTATTTCATATAACAGGGATACCATAAGCTAAACTTGATTATTGCAGTGCCGTATGTTAATCATCATGTTATATTTTCTTAATACATCATGCAAGAGCCTTAGCCACAAATTTCTTATTTATCTAACATAAGGTAACCAGCCAATGAATGATCTTTGTATTTAACACATTTCGTATTTCACCATTTCATCATTATCATTACCAATCTCACCATTATTATCAAGCGAAAGATACATGCATGAGAATCATAACAATGAAAATACTTCAAAACACATAAAAGTACAAAACACAATCATGACACAAAATCGGGACCAATGTACGTGGTTCACCCAATCCTTGGGCTACGTCCACAAAACTTTGTCACATCACGTGACATTTATTAAAATCAAAGGATTACAAACAGCAACACCCACGCTGCCATATTTTTTCTCTTCCTCCTCCTGGACTCTTCATTGAGAGTATTTCCCAAGCTATTGAGATGCTAGTGCTGAACGAAATATTCCTATCATTCATCTAAGGAACATATTTTAGAGCCAGCTAGGCTCGATCACGAACCATACTGTCATTGGCAACCCAACTCTTAGTTGGACAAGACCCAATCAACCTACATTGCGTTCAATACTAATAAAAGAGAACATTGGTTCCCATGAATTCATAATGTCCCGACATATTCAGTCTCGGCTGTGGGATAAATAGTGCTACATGATATGTGTACATAAAGGAATGAAGCATTAAGGTATTCCTTTGCATCTCTTAGTAAACATGAAAATTACAACTTGTAACCACACTCTCAAGCCATAAATTTACCTATATATATAAATTGCTTCCTAATCAACGCGTTCATTTCCAGAAACATCCATACCAACGTAGGGATATAGCTCACACATTCCACTCAGCTCTATATTTCATAATCTGTTAAGTTATTCTACTTAATGGCTGATAACTCTCCTAATGTTACCGAGTATGCAATTTCTGTGCTGATATTCCACTATAAACTAGGTAGGGAAACCTGATATGCAGTAGATCCCATAATCGAAAACATTCAAATAGGGATAACATCTAAAGGAACACTTGCAACTGCCATTCAAGCACAGTTAAAAATACAAATCAGGTTGCAAGGCACCTAAACATCATTAGTGCTTATATATATATATTCATTTGCAAGCTAAGAGGTGATTTTTTTAACTGGCCGCATGAATATTACGCCCTTAAATACATAACATGAATTACAGACATTGCTAAAACATTACGGTGCCTAGTAAGGTTCGATGGTCTATTTGTGAGATTCTACAGTAACCAAAACATTTTCGACATATTGGACAGAAGATTAAGAAACGCACAATCACATGTCTTAGGTAGATTGCACCCACATGGAAACACATATGAATTTCAAGGAAAACAACGATCCTACCACGATCCTTACATCTCGATCATACATACATGATTTCAAGTCTCAAAACACATTCACAGTTATATAAAAATCTTTATCGATTTCATGACTCAATATGAAATCATGTTTTCAATATGAATCTGTTATAAACTGGTTTTTTTTTTCGTCAATTTTCTTTTCTTCTTATATACATATACTAGTATTTTTTCTTCACTAGTGTAGCTCTATACTAGTCCATAAAAAATATGGCTTCCCACTTTTGAAACGAGACTAAAAGATAGTTTTGGGAAACGGTTTTCCTTTTACACAAGAAACACAACCTGAAACCCATACATGCTGAGTGGGAGGAAAGCATAGCTCCCAGATCTAACACTACATACTTCAAATCCGTCACCGCAGACCAGCCTATACCAACTATCTAAACAAAAAAATTTAACCAATGCTAAACCTTCATTCATATCCACACGCAGGAATCTCTATCTACAAGAAGTGAACTTCTCACCTGGAGCTACACGCGGACGTTTACCCTAACGTCGTAATGTTTTGAAAATGCAATCATTTTAACCCAGGCAGAACAAAAATGCTTTGAAAAATGCTTTTAACATGATCCAATGCAGATAATCACACCAACGCCGTGAGAACAGAAATATATCAAGTAAAAAGGCGCTGAGTTGTACTAGGGTTAAAAGCAGACAATTACCCAAATGTCGATCGGTTTTTAAGAATAGATATATTAGTTTTTTTTTCTTTGGATATTCACGCTACACCGTGAGAAAATAAAATGGGCATCGTTTGGGCAGCAGTGATGGCCATAGCGACCATATGCTCGTTCCTATGGTCAGTTCGCCTGAGCGATTGAGAGAAAAGAACCCTTATTCACAAGGGTCGATGTTATATGAATCGACCTAAAGATAAAATGCTTCCAGGGCAAGTCGAACAAGTTAGAGAAAATCTCTCTATATTATGCAGCTGAAGTCAACAACGCTTTTCACCACAGAAAGACCTTCTGTCCCATTGTTTCCAATCGGGCAAACTAATTTCAGCATATACCGATCTAAATTGCAAACAGAAAGGTAGCATCCAAAAGATGGAAAGGAGGGAGACATGAAGGATTATCGGTTGCTAGAACCCAGTATAACACTTTAAACAGTACAGGCGTAGAAATACATTCAGCAATCCAATAACAATTCAAAACCCTTAAATCGTACGCTAAGATTGGAAGTAGAATGAAGGCTTTACCAGCATGTGATCGAAAATGCTCCTCCATCGATCCTGGTGGATTCAACTTCCCCTTCCACAAGCGCATCCCCTCAAGCATGAGGATGAGAGATCCATCCCCCCTCTCTCTGTCCCCAAGTGAACTTAAATGACAATTTCAAATAACGCTCACCATTATTCCTCTACGAGGAAAACGAAGGAAAAAAATAAATGTCCCCAACGTCTCCATAATCGACGATTATCAGTCAGGTAACGTCCTCAACCGGTGGCTAGGTTAGGGCAGTTTAACGTCTCCACCATTTAAGATTCTCAGTAGCGAATAATTTTATTTAATCGCTAAAAATCGGGTGACAGGCCGTAGTTCCCGAGAATTTTATCTCTGGTTACGCGAGAGGTATTTAATATAAAAAGAGCATCTATCGAATGCATGGATAACAAAAAACTTAGCATTAAATGAGCGAACCACGGACGAACATGATGGCCATCCCCCTCGGAGCAATTAAGGGCAATATACTCCAGGGGATATCGTTCCCTTGACTAGCTACGACTTTGGTAGACCTTATAAAATACTGGGTGAATTTGGTGGCTAAGGAGGAGTACTTGGTGATCAGCTTGGCATTCCAATTTATTCCTCATAATAAAAGCAGAAATGTCCGTCCTGTCCCAAGACCCAGCAGTCTAAAGTTTGTAAGATATATTCAATGCTGAGACCAGATCAGTCGGGATGGCTTTAGTGATTTTGAAGGGTTATAATTATTGGATTCCCCCAAAAACTCACCCTCTGGTGGTGCGATTTTCCAGTGTATGAAAACCCAAAAGAGTTGCTTTGGACAACGACATATATAAAATCAGGTTGGACCTATGCCCACGCAGTGTTTCATGTCATCAATATCACACGGAAACATTATACCTGCTATTGGGGTGTCCTTGGTTGTTTTCAAGCTCGGGCTGTCCTGTCAACATCTCACCAATGCCTCAAGCTTATATGGGTGCGAGGTTCATCTCGTCATTAAATGTAACCCTATATGTTAATTCATTTACCAAATACTCCAAATATACCTGTCTCAATACATATATATACTTTTTCTCCACTAACATATATATATATATATGAAAGGTGCCTATTTTTATATGTATGTTTTCTCATATAAGGTAGGTAGGAGGTTTTTGCATTAACAGGAAATGTTGTAACATTATTATGTCCAACATACAATATCAGATATAGGTGGGCCTCCAACCTATATATATAATCCTTCAATATCATGTATGCATATGAGGTTTGGTTCACCATATAACTTCTCCATGATTATATGTAACCTTACATGTTCTATCAATAATACATACCTCAAATGTATATCTCTGTCATACAAATAACGTTCTTCATTGTTATAATAATATTAGAATGTCTTGTAGCGGAAGTAGCCTCATTGTGGTGAGGGTTTTCCATTCCTCATGGATGCATTTACTTTTCATTTTCTATTTTTTACGAGTCGTAGTCGCTCTTAGGTATTCAAGGTGGGAGGGGGGTGTTACATACTCCCCCCCTAGAATTAACACCGTCCTTGGTGTTACTTGTTCGTCATCCCTGACCTTGCTGGTCCTCGTCACTTGTTTTCACATTCTGGTGAGCGAAATTCAATTTTTATTTGTAACCTGTTCTTCGCCTGACCTACGAAGACTATTTGTAAGATCATACATACTTTAATATTTATGCGCATAAGGACTGCACAATGTTCCCAACTTGAAACACTACTTTAGATCTGCATCCTATCAACATCAATGTAAAACCAATAATTCAGCACAATTTAGTCTTCATCATTCATTCACATTTCCTAAATTTCATTTATGTGATTCCTAGATTTTTGCTTTTGATTTGCTATTTTTGTGTGTGCAATGTGTTAAGATTTAGAATCTTCTTTTATTTTTATTTCCTAAGGTTGTACTTTCCATTACTTTACTTCCAGGTCATGAGTTTTAGTTATTACTTCCTTACAACCTTATAGTTTAATAATTTCTTTTGTTTCTCCAGGCGACATCAAGGGTGCCATGACCGTCTTCATGCCCTTCAAATGTCCCAATTTCCATGGTGCCATGATATCAAGGGTGCCATGATCGTCTTCATGCCCTTCAAATATCCCACTTTCTGTGGTGCCATGATATCAAGGGTGCAATGATCGTCTTCATGCCCTTCAAATATCCCACTTTTCGTGGTGGGGAGTTAGTGCGATGGCTGAGACCATGTTAACTCAGTCCAATCCACGCTGTAGAGAGACTCATGGTTACTGAGGAATGAGGCCAACACCTCATTGTGCGCCCCTCAGTTAATCCTCGTGAGTGACCGAGTCCGTGGCCTACCCTCACGGCAGCATGCCTCTTGCAGGTAAAAGCCTCTCTTGCTTTTCAACCTGCCACATGGAAAATATGTGCTAACCCAAGCACGATTAGAGTGTGTAGAATCACTAAGGGCCTCCCAACCCTATCCACACCTGATGAACCAAACTCTCTACAGCCACCATTTCACACCTTAACTGCTTATGTTAGGTCTGATGATGTTCTTGTTTATCCACTACAAGTCCCTATATTTAGTGCACTATAACGAGAAGCAATTATCTCTTTAAGCACAAGATGCTTTACCATTTCACTTTGGCTATACTCTAGCCAAATTTCATAGGTAATCTAATTAACTTACCTTTGATTATTCAGTTGTGGTCCAACTAGGACTTCCACAATTCACCACCTGCAAAAATCCCAATGCTTTGTGAGTTACCATAACATACATGAAATGTCATTTCAAACATAAAAATATCATAATATATTCTTGACATATTTTTTTTTTCGAGAGCCAAGGAAGCTCCTGCTCAAACACAACTTTCATATCTCTAGGCATACTTGACGTTTTATGCCTACTTGCTCAACACCGTATCCATGTGGTAGCTTGACATTCCCCATGCTCCCTATAGACCTTAATGGCTTACATTATACATTCAACATAACTTGATGTTCTAGTGTTAAAGCAAATATAGAGTCTCTCTGTAATTAACTACTATACCAGAAATTTTCCCAAACTTTTTATAAAGAATGTTCTTAACACAATAAATTAACAAAGCCATGAAATTTCAAATATAACTAATCAAATGTTACCGTCCTGGTAACCTTTCCATAGTAAGCAGGGAATCATACAGACTCCAGGTGTTATCATTTGTGCTAAGGATTTCGTCTTTGCCTCTCGTCCTTATGTGATGCTGCTTCTTGTAACCATGCGCACCTGCATTATCTGCTCACAAATTCTTGCCCAAAATAAGCCACATCTTACCCCATAAACAAATTATATGATAACGTGTTTTATTTTACTGCGACAAAAATATGCTTGTGTATCCTACAAGGGTTTTACTTCCTCCTTAATATCCTTTCTTGATGCGTTAAATGATGCACTCAATATTACTAAACACAATTTTAACTTGCACTTCACTCATCAATATATAAGTAAAATACATAAGTATTTCTTGCTCTAGACAAGCCTAATAGTGTCTTCATTTTCTCATTCCGTAAATTAGACAAAAACCTTTCCTGTATATGCATTACACTTTAATTCTCAGAAACTCGTGCCCAGAGTTCAGCAATATTTCTTTTTATAGCATGCATTATAATATCACATAGTTAAATCACATGATTTACCGCATACCTGCATGTCTATGAGTCCATCCGATCCGAGCATTTTAACCTCGCTCTGATACCATATGTAGTGTACCTCTTATACCTCGGTGGTATTATGCATGAAGAATGGGTAAAAGAAAGAAAAAAAAACTTGTTCACTGTTACTAAAAACCAAGTCCATCTTATTAGTGTCGAAATGTATGAATGAGCCTTTTCCTCCATGAATAATTATAAGTAACTTCAAACGTACACTCATTCATGTCATTATCCTATCTTTGAAAAACATCTATGTATCATAAAGATACAAACCCACAACATCATTCTTATCTTTAGAAGAAACATCATCGTTATCAAATTGCAAAACTAGATATAATGCATATTAAAACAACCGCTAAGTGAAGAGGCGATTCTTTTTCCAATAGTTTCTCTTGAAAACATCGAAACATTAGTCTGACAAGATTTCAAACCATTACACGTGAACATGATTTCCGTATCCCAAATCAGTAACAAAACACCTTTATTTCATATAACAGGGATACCATAAGCTAAACTTGATTATTGCAGTGCCGTCTGTTAATCATCATGTTATATTTTCTTAATACATCATGCAAGAGCCTTAGCCACAAATTTCTTATTTATCTAACATAAGGTAACCAGCCAATGAATGATCTTTGTATTTAACACATTTCATATTTCACCATTTCATCATTATCATTACCAATCTCACCATTATTATCAAGCGAAAGATACATGCATGAGAATCATAACAATGAAAATACTTCAAAACACATAAAAGTACAGAACACAATCATGACACAAAATCGGGACCAATTTACGTGGTTCACCCAATCCTTGGGCTACGTCCACAAAACTTTGTCACATCACGTAATAAAATTGGCGACTCCACTGGGGAGAAGATCAGAATTCTTGGTTATTCTTGGGTCTTTCCTTGTCTTCAAAATTTCAATTTCTTAATAGATTGTATCTACTAGTAAATTATCTAGATTTGGTTTGGAATTTCTATATCTTCCATGATCTACCACTTATGCTTCATATTCTTGCTGATTATTATCATTTCGATCCAGTTATTGAACTTTGACATCTTTTTTTGCCCCGTGTTGAATTTCAAACTCTCTATTGGCCACCACACCTGGGTAGTGTTGAAAAGGAGGCCGCCACACCTTCTTTGGAGGCAAAAGCGGTGCCACTACAATTATCCTGTGATTAGAGAGCGGTGCCACCACTTTGTTCTTGTTGGCAAAGCACGGTGCTGGAGTATTAACACTCTGTATTCAACTATAAACCAGTGGTGCCAAGTAGAGTTTTAATCCCTAATTGATTTTTGAAATATTGCATAAATGTTTTGATATATTTTGCAGTCTCTTTGATCTATATGCTCTTTGCATTTGAAGAAAAGTTTATGTTTCTTGCATTGCATGCTATATTCGTTCTTTTGCTTGAAACCTCTTGCTCCCTTCTGTAGATATTATTCATCGGAATTGGAAAATTTGCATTTCATTTTTGTGTGCATGTTTTGGTTTTGGTTTGCATTCTTTAGAATTTGAGCATTGAATTGTGTGGGTGATTGAAATATTGTGTTTATCCTTCAATATTTATTTTGGGAAAATAAAATATCTCTGTCCTTTCCATATATAGTTTTCATTGAATGGAAAAGACTTGCATACTCATACTTGAATGGTTTTGAGTCATGTCCAACTTTCCATGCATTCACTTAACCGTATAAGATAAATTAAGTGCTAGTTTAAGTTTAATTAATATCTTTAGGACCTTGTGTGTTAGGTTAGAGACATGTTCTGGCGTCTTTAAATGTAGGAGCTGTTGTTTATTGCCTGCAATACATCCCGGGGATCGAATTGTTATTCCATGTATTGTTGGTATATTAAACGACCTTTCACATACCCTTGAGGTATATTGAAAGGTACTTCACATACTCAGAAATATATAGGAAGGCCTTGTTGACAGCCCGGGTTGTAGGTTGCTGGATAAAACTACAAGGCAATCAACAGAAGGAAAATGTACAGCCATAAAGGCTTCGAATCAATCCCACGCAGAGACGATCCTATCCCCGAGTTGTTTGGAATGACTAATTCCTATGGATATAAGGGCTCCATTGGCACAAGGGTTTGTTAGATCAGACGAGATCTGCTTGTAAGGAAAGACTCAAAGTAGCAGCTTCCTAAAACTATCTGTTTAAGAAAACTTAAACATGGTGAAATATGGACTTAAGTATGGATAATTACAAGAACATAAAAGGTGAAAGGATTTGATTGCTTCAACATACATACATGCAGGTTAAGATCAGTTCCCTCAACTAACTTCAAATAAATCTTAAACAAATCATTGCAAAGGTTTATCTGAAGGTTATAAATATACAATACATCCAAGAGGCAAAATTAATTAACAAATTAGTACTAGAGATGATCTACAAGTCATCAACAGTAAAAAATATCACATAAATCAAACAAAGACATTGGTTCGACCTATATGCAACACTTCAACCATGTAATGAAAAACTAGGACATGGATCAACACATTAACAGACACCACTAATAATTAGAAATCCAATAAAAGTAGAAGAATTACTAGAATTCGTTAAAGATATTTAACAAATTACCATGAAACAAAGCATGAAATGACTGAAATTTTATTAACTTGTAAAACATTACATAGTACAAAAAATGCAAACTTTCCTATAATGTAACTTGGAAGTGTGTCATTTGATATGCTCCTTGGATTAATCTCCCAAAAAAAATTCCTCTCTTCACTTGGGAAAACTTTCCCTTTAAATAATATTACAAAGTTTTACAAAAAGAAAAATTCCTAAGATGTGCAATTACAAAAATCAAATAGTTTAAGTTTGGCCCAGGGCAGAATGCCACTTGGCATCTAAGTCCATCAATAAATCGATATCCTAATATTTATCCCGCTCAAGGTGTACTTTTTCCCTCAATATTTGGGACGCGATATCCCTTTTCTTCACTTTCTTCCATTCCCCAAGATACACCTGTATCCTAACCATTGCAGAATTAGGTGTCTCAATCTAGCTTGTAATCTCCTGTAAAGTAAGCTGGGTGACACCCTAAATTTGCTCCTTAGTTGCAACAAAGGTTCGTTCAAATTATTCTAATTTTAGTTTGGGGGAGGGTGCCTCTTTGATCGGTTCTAACGTAGGAATCCCCAAGAAACTGAGCAAAACATCAGAAGCTATCCACCTATGCTTGCATGGATCCTATCCATCTTGGATGATGGACTCTACTACGTCGCAGATGCCTTCCTAAGTTTTGATTGCGACTTTAGTTTTCTTATCCTGAAGTTTGTCCATGATTGGAAAACCCTAAGGTTTGTATCTGACGTGTGTTTTCCAACCAATCACATCTTCAAATGCCTTAGTTGCTGCAGTTCTTCGAGTATGGTGATCCTACAAAACATCTGACTGCTCTTCAAATGAATTGTACAGTTCCTGCATTTCACTAAACCATGCATACAGAAAGATCATAGACTGATAATATTGCTCATTGACCCTACAAGCTAGCTATTTGAATTCTTCAGCAGTTAATGTGGAAAACGATCAGGAAGCTGAAGATAGTTGTAAGTCTTTGAGTTGTTGCTCGATGGTAGCATTCTAATTATCCTGTTTCTGATTTAGGAGCTTTGATTTCTCAAGCTAATGCTTGAGATTGTCAATCTTATTTTGCAATTTTTTATGTTTATCTTCATGCTCTTGTTTACGGAGCTCGATCTCCTTT
The DNA here is from genome assembly GCA_001517045.1 of Pseudotsuga menziesii. NCBI lineage: Eukaryota > Viridiplantae > Streptophyta > Pinopsida > Pinales > Pinaceae > Pseudotsuga > Pseudotsuga menziesii. The sequence continues at coordinate 281,633 of LPNX010482172.1, forward strand.
TGATGACGTGCCCCAACTGCTTTTATATCCCCTTTGGATTCCTATAATTCTTGTTCCTTAATGAGGATATCTTTAGTCAGTTGTGACACCGAATCGTAGTTATCCCCTGCGAAGGCTCCCATGGAAGCTGCTACATCTAATGCTCCTTGTTTAACATTAGGGGCATCAGTTATCCAGACACCTTAATTAAGGGCATGAACTTGTTTGAGTGTGCCTTCTCTTGTCCTCTTTGATCCTTTCTTCAATATGGCTCTATCTTTCTTGCTCCAAAAATATTTCCCTAAGGAAACAAAAACATCCTCTCCAAAATCTACTATCTCTTCTAAGGTCGAAAGGGTTTCCTTTTGGGGGCTGGTCGATGGATTAGGTGTTGATTGAGAGACTATAATTTCTACACTAATTGGATAAATTTCCAAGGGGGAAGTAGGGAAAATAAATATAAGGTAAGAGGAAGAGGTGGGAATGGGGACATCAACTTGTGAATAAAGAATTGTAGGGATGGAAGGAACTTCTACTTGGGAAGATGGAATACGTGAGGATGTGGGGGTAGTAAGGGATGTATGGGGAATCAATGAAGCAGGTGGAGAAGAAGGAGGGGAGGAATGGGCACTTCTTCTAGTACTAATGGGTCTTTAGAGGTGTCCTCAAGAATAGGATTTAAATTCAAATGAGAAAAAGAAGACTGGGGAAACAAAGCATCATAAAGATCTGCTGAAAACTGTGCATCAGGGATAGAATATGCCATGGAGTTGCGGATGTTAACAGGGCATGGGGGAGTTCCAGCCTCCTCCTCTAGATCATTGTGAATTTCATGTATCTCAATTTCATGCTAGGGTGGAGGCTCAACCTATTGGATTGGAGGGACTTGCAGAGGCACTTGTTCTTGAAGAGAGAGTGGAGCTATCTGTGCTGGCTATTCACCCATGAGCACCTGCTGAGGTCTGTGCTTTGTTTGAGCCACTGGTGCTTCATGTACTTGTGCTTACTAGGGAACATGCTGAGTTTTTTGTTTCTTAGGCTGAGGTTTAGCCTCTTGCACCTGTGTCCAAAGCTGAGAACTGAGCTTGACTATACCTTGTTTAAATTATTCTGCTCTATACAGAGCTTCCATCTCTTATGAAGAGTGAGTGCTCCCAAAGGTTTATATGACAAATTTTCCCTTATATTTGGACTAAGGGGTTGAGACAAAAGAAGAAGTTGCTTCTTCCTGATGTCTTGCTTCTTTCTCCATGTTTTCCCTGTGAGCCTTTTCCTCTGCGTCGAACCTTAATTTCCTGAAGTGAAGGGTATACTACTTCAAATCTTTCTGATATTTAAAAACATGGACATTTACTTCTTGATCAGTGATGTTTTCCAGTGCTTCACAAAAATTGACATCTACCCTATAGATGGAGTCATTTGGTAGATCCTCATGTGTGTAATGAAACTTAGCCCGTTCTTGAGCAAAGAGGCTAGCCATGTAAGCCTTAGGATCATGCATTCTTTTGGGATCTTCTCCCAGGTTCATAGTTGTGATCTCCTTACCCAACACATCTACATGGGTAGAATTATGTAAGACCAAAGAATCTAAAGTCAGCAAGAACTTAGGCCAACACTTTATTTTGTGCTTGGCTAATTTTGGGAAGGCGCCATCAATGACTGTCTGAAAGGAAAATTCCTGCAAGACCATGTGGTTTGGAACAATTTTGGGAAATAAATGGACCATGTTGCTGTCCCAAATTCGAAAATAGGAGAAATATTCCCCAACGTACCAATCTCCATGCAAAGTAATCAATGCCCTAGCTCTTTGTGAAAATGTCAGAGCGTCGACCTTGAAGATCTTATGATACATAGACCCTAATAAAAGGTCGCATATGCCATATATCCGAGGAACAAAGTTATCCTCTCTCATGTCAAAACAATAAATATGGATTGGTGGGGAATCCTTCTGCCAATTCCAACCTAGGGCGAGAAATGCGGAAGTTGCACAAAAACGTCCATTACATATGCTGACATGAAATATTGGGGTTTGCGGTTTTCTGTGGTCTTTTGATATTTATCAATTTCCTCCTGCAAGTTTACAGATAAAATTTGAGCCCAATTTAAAGACTCACCTGTAAGTAGGATGTGGTGCGCTGCCGGAACCCATTCGGATTTGAATAATGAGCAATTCACTGACCCATATAACCGGGAGAACATGGCTGCAAACAAGGAATATGGTTCCTTGAACCATGAAATGGGGTATGAATAATATGGTGGAGGAATAAACAAAGTGGGATTCTCCATCCATGATTTCAACACTTCTTTGTAATTAAAGCGGGAGGTTGCTTCATCTAGGAACTTACAACTTGGGACTTGTTTTGGGGGTCCAAGTACGTAAGCCTTGGAAAAAGTTTTAGGGTTGAAAGCGACTAGAAAAGTGCTAATATGGTCATTGAAAATGTGGTCCTTAGGGTTAGCATGGTCCAGTTCCCACTTCATCGGTTCTGTGTAGGGCATAAACGGTGGTCTAGAGGCAATGAGATGGAGCTGTGAGCTCTAAATGTGGATATAAGTAGTTTGGTCATGGGGAACAATCGATAAATCATCATTATCGAATATAGAGTATATCATTGACCAATCCATATGAAGGTTTTTAGAAATATGCCCACTAGTGTCCGTGAAAATTTCGATGTTTGGGTATTTGGACTTCTGCTCTTGTATATCCGTCTTTGATGTTGTGTTTCTGGGTGCAGGAGACGCCATTTCTGCTCGAAATTTGACAACCATGGTTAAAACTTACTACAGTGTAAAAAATAACAGGATAAACGGTTCTGAAAAGTTAACTTACCGGTAGAAAGTTATGAAAACTGGTGAAAATGTGAGCTCGAGCGAGAGAAAAGCGCGGTAAAAATATCCAGGCACAGTAAAAACACAGGTAAAAAATGGTAAAAGCCTTAGAAATTTAAACAGACTAAATAGCCAAAATCTCAACGGCAAAAAAAATCTAGACCATAGATCTAGCATAAATAAACGGCTGAGATGAAGGCGCGAAACTAAAAAATCGGAAGTAAAAAGTTTCACAAAGTTTGGATTTTGACATTTCTACCTTCCGCATAGCGAAAAGCGAAAGTTGAAAAGAAATGCATTTGAAGGCGAAACCTATTGAAGTTCCGCATTCCGCATAGCCGAAAAGTGGAAATTGGAAGAAAATGAGAAATTGTGAAAAACTATTAAAAGTTTTGATTTCCAAAAATGTGACAAAGGAATTTTTTGGGTTCCTCTCTCTGTACAATGGAAAATGGAAGTCAGAAGAATAAAAAGGTTTTATTGCAACTTGTAAATTCTGATTTCTGCATTCCACATAGTGGAAAGCGGAAGTCAGCAAGATGACCCTTTTATTAAACAAAAAATGACAATTCCGCAATCCACATAGGCGGAAGTCGGGAAAGGATTTCCTCGATGACTTGAAAAAAATGGATCGCTGCATTCTGCACAACGGAAAGTGAATTGTTGAAGGAGGAAGCACCCAAAATGATACTTAAAAAATAAAAGGTGCTTCGAAAACCGACAAAATCCCCCCCAAAAAAACAAGACCACCGAGGAAAGTTTACTAAGTGAAAACATCATACTTATAGCTTGATAGTTCTCATTAAGGAAATTGTGGTTTGAGAAACCAGTTAAAATTTTTAATGGGGGCTCCCATTTTTATGACTCAAAATGGGATCTGTTGCAACCACCAAAAAATGGCGAATCACTGGGAGAAGTAGTTATCTCTGTATAGTTCTACATGAAATTCCAAATAAAATTTGTCAGTATAAAGATATTGAATTCATCATCAAACAATAAACTCTATGAGAAACAACGAGATCTAGTAAAGAAAAATATACAATTGATATTTTACAAATCCATAATAATTGATAATGATACTCAACAAATGAACAAGCCACAAAAGTGCTGAAATACTCCCGCAAACAAATGCCAGTGATGGGGCAATTATAGATAATATTCTGGTAGAAACCCCGAATCTATGTCGTGATCTTCAAACCACCAGTCACCTTGAACACGGGTTTTATTAGGAATATTTACAATGATTTTTCTTTTTTTCTTTTTGGATTTTTTTTTTGGAAACAAAGCAGATAACAACTTGGTTGTATCAAGACCACTTCCCTGGTAGGGAACAATGCCACACACAGGTCTTACCTAGAAACTGAACAAGCTATCTCTATCAAGAGACTCCTTTTCTTTTGGTTCTTACACCAAAAGCAATTACCATGTCCTAGTAACCATCTATTAGTAATTTTAGTCAAAGTAAGATCCATGAACATGGCCAGGCCAACTTATTATAAGGCCTCTTGTCCTTGAACACAATGAGTTGAATCTTAAATAGTCAGAAAAAAGAATTTACAATGCAAACTGCAATCCATTACCTTGGCTTGGGAACCAATTGATGGTAATGTCATTCACTGAGCATGTCTATGAACATGATAGGCTGGATTGTGATAAGACCCCCTATCTTGCAGCTTACACTTATCGAGGTATTTTTATTTAGTACAAAGTGACGAGGTGATACCATAAGAGACCAAAGGTTAGATAAACTATTATGGATGTACTACCAACAATCACCAGAACATCAGGCAGGAATATAAAAGTACTCTTAGAAACTCACTCATCATCATGAGGATAGATAAAGAAAGTGATCATTGGAAATGTGGATTCAATATAGAAAGGGATAGTAAGATCCTGGATTCCTTTCCCACAAATATATTGATACGGGCATAATCCACATAAGAATTTCTGACATATCCAAATTAAAATTCTTAGTGAAAGTTTCTAGGGATATAACACTTTACCCATAGCCACTAGCTAATGTAAGCAAACAATGTTTTGCAAAGAAAAGTAAATAAAATAATCAAACCAATAAAAAAAATCAAAACAAAAAAAACAACAAATCAAACCAATCAAAACCACTCATTATGTACAGGTAAGTAAAACTTACCTTAAGAAAAGTATTTCTTGAGGAGCTGGACATTTGTTGGATAGGTCTCAGTAAGGCCTTCCAATGTTTGCAAGTGGACAACACTAGGGTCAAGGTTTTCTGTAACAATGAACGACCCTAACCATAGACGTTGAAACTTTGTATAGTCTCATTTGTCCTTATGGGGTTTGTCCCACTTGAGTACCAGATCACTAATCTCGAACTTGTGACTTGTGGATGATGTATCATCAAACCATCTCTTCACCAATTGTTGATGATGATATAGCTTGTTCCTAAACTTCTCTCTTTCCTCCTCTAATTTAAGAAGAGTATCGATTCGGTCTTGCAGGGGGAGGAGTCAGCATCTTGTGAACAAGATTGAGCAATGTGTAATGATGGGAGGAGAAGGTTCAGTGATAAGACATCTTATTTTCTGTAAACCAAATAGTAGGGAGAGTTTGGAATGGAAACTTTAGGAGTAATCCTGTCTTCCCATAAAACATTAAAGAGATTTGCATGCCGATCCCCATGGTTTTCAACCATAGTCTTCTTCAGGATATTGATCAGATTTTTATTAGAGTATTATGCCAATCTATTACCCAGTGGGTAATAATTAGAAGAATATTTTACTTTTATCCCCTTTTCAAGGGTGTATTGAGTAAGATCAATTGAGTTAAAGTAAGAGGCATTGTAAAAAACCAAAGAGTCAGGTACTCCAAACTTGGTTAGGATATTGCTCTCCAAGAAAGATATGACTGAATTGGTGTTAGCAACGTTTAGAGGGATTGCTTCTACCCAATATGTAAAATAATCAGTTGCATTCAGAATATACTTATGCTGCAACGCGGAAGGAGGAGCAATTGGACCAACAAAATCCAACCCCCATTGTTGAAATGGGTATTGGATAGTGACAGGTTGGAGAGGAAAGGATGGCTTCTTCAATTTGCCAGGACATCTTTGGAAAGGATCACATTTTCTAACAAGGTTGTAAGCATCCTTAAACAACTTTAACCAATAATAACTTGCTCTTAATACCTTGTGGGATGTAGTTTCTCCTGAGAAATGTCCACTTCCAGGGCCTGCATGTATATCAACCAAAAGTTTATCAGCTTGAGGTTGTTCAAGGTACCTGAGAAAGACACCATCATAATTCTTGTGGAATAACACATTATCGACAAACTGATAAGGCGTTTCTTTAAGTATCAAAGTCCTATGCTTTTTGAAGTCAAGCATTGGAGGGGCATACCCATGAGCGAGATAAAATATAATATCGTCATACCATTCAGATGACAGAGCAGAAATAACATCAATAGTTTCTACTAACATATCTTCCTCATGAAAACATTGTCGTTCCTACTCTAGAAAATTTGATTAGGTTTCCAGTAAACATAAAACCTGCCCCTTTACCATATTGGAAGGTTTTATCTCCAAGACGTATTCCTGGAACGCAGTCATCTAGTGAGCTCTTTTCTCTCCCAACTATTTTTGAATCAACACGTTTCTTACATCTATGTACAGGACTAATATTTCGAAAAATCAGGAGGCATTAATGTAGGAGCCTCCATTATGGCCTTCTTGATGATTTGAATGCATCCTTTTGAGCGTCGAAGTACTTAAATACAACATCTTTCTTAACCAAGTATTGAAGAGGTCTAAAAATATGCACAAAGTTGGGAACAAATCTCCTGACAAAATTAATCTTTCCTAAGAAATATTGCATAGCCTTCTTTGAACATGGGAGACTGATATTTTCAATTGCTTCAACCCTTTATGGGTCGATTATAATCTCGTCTTTAGAAACAATGAAGCCCAAAAGTTTACCTTCGAGAATTGTAAATACCAATTTATTTGGTTTCAAGGAAATGCCGTATTTCCTGCATCTATCGAAAACCTGCCTTAAGGCTAATAAGCGATCATGTCGTTTTTTGGTAAAAATAGTAATATCATCTAAATAAACGACAACAGATTTTTGTAACAAACCTCTGAAAGCTATGTCCATATCTCTCTGAAAGGTAGCACCGACATTAATTAGCCCAAAGGCATTCTTCTGTAGGAAAACGTGCCTCAGAGTGTTTTGAAGGAAGTTTTCAATTGGTCAGAGTTTGTAACCAGAACTTGATTATATCTTGAAAATCCATCAAGAAGAGAAAACATCTCTGCACTCGAAACTATTTGTAGGATTTGTTCCATAGATGGAATAGGGTAATTGTCTTTTCAGATGCCCTGTTTAGATTTCTAAAATCCACACACAATCTGATTTCTCCACTTTTCTTACGAACATGACCTAAATTGGAAATCCAATGGGTGTGTCTGACACAGAAAACAATTCCGGATTTCAAAAGCTTCTCAATTTATTTCTTTATAGATGGTTCGAGACTCAGGTGCATCTTTCTCAGTTTCTGTTGATAAGGTATAATGTTAGGCTTTAGTAGTATATTGTGTTGCATGATAGATGAGTCAAAGGTCTTAAGGTCATCATAGGTCCATGCAAAAAAGTCTTTTTATTATTTACACAATTTGACTAAAGCCCTCTCCTCTTCAGGGGAACAAGAAAGGGCTATATTGATGAACTGAGGGTCCTGCTCAGTACCCAGATTAACAGTCTTATAATTTAGACTAGAATTCTGTGTTTTGCAATTGGGTTTTCCTTTGAATTTATCTTGCAAATCATAGTTTCTCTCTAGATTAAGGACTGAATTAGGGATTAGATTATAAGGAAAAGTATTATTAGATAAAGACTTTTCATGTTCGACTTCGTCTATGGAAAAATATTTAAAAGTATCTTGTGCAGTGAGGAAGTCTAAAATTTGAACATCATCCTCAAATATCTTCCAACTAGTAACATTATCAAGTATGGAAGGCCTATACATAAGTTCTATGGAAAAAGTATCAGGAGCAAGGACTTCAGGTGGGATGAGTCTGGATGCGATATTGGCCAACATGTCTGCATCAAAATTTTGTGATCTCGAGATAGACTTAATATTAAAATATTGGAATGAGCTAGTCATATCCCTTACTAATTTATGATAATTCAAAAGATGAGGGGTCAGACAATGGATCTGATTTCTTACATGTTTAACTATAATCTCTGAGCCTCCATAACATTAAATGATGTTAGCTCCCAAGTCAATTGATTTTTTAATCCCTTGCACCAAGGCTTCGTATTCTGCAATGTTATTGGTGCACTCAAACTCTAGTCTACAGGCAATCATCCATTTGGCACCTTTAGGATCAATAAGCATGCAACCTGCACCGAAACCATATTTGGACTTAGATACATAAAAAAAGAGTGTCCACGATGATAAATCTAATATAAAATTGGTATTAACATGATATACATTATGTACAATTTCACTAGTAAATGGAGAAACTTTACAATTATTGATTTCTGACAATATGTCAATATTACGATTTGGAGAAATGTCAGTAGGAAGATCACCAAAGTAAGAATCAAGGGTGTAATGTTCAATGACTGAGTTTACAAAGACTGCTAGTTCAACTGGATCATTGAGATCCGTGATTGTATGCTTCATAATAGGATCTCTATTGATATTAATTTGATTAGGCCTCCCATTGTATGGAAACCACAAATGGAACCAGTTTGTAGCAGAATATCTTTTCAATTTCTCAGAACAATCTCTACTTAACCACATCTCATACATTTACGAAACATGAACCAAAACTATATCCACTGTCTGGTGTATCGTAGGATCAACACACAATGTTAGAAGAATGTTTTTTTAACTCCCCTAAAACTTTTACTCTGGCTCTATCTAGCTGCCCGATCTGTGTGGGACAAGATCACTCCCACGTAGCATTTAACTTTTTACAAAAAGAAATAGCATAACGTTAGAATATGCCCCATATTAAATCATACAGTTATGGATGTTTCTATTGAAAATTTCAAAAGTCAGCAAGAAGGGTGGGACTCTTTTCGTATCCGAGTTTTGAGATTCAAGCCTTGAGCAAATTTCTAAATTATGGTTTTGAGCTTCCCTAGACTTGTTCAATACCATGTTCTTTGGTAAGGTTTCCCTAATGGATGGTATATTAAGAAGTTCAAATAAAGAAATATTAGCTTTGTCCCTCTTCAAATCATCTATTAAATTGTATTCGACCGCAGGGATCACTTTTTCTTTTACCGGGACTGTTTTACTGTTACCTTGAGCAGTCGTCGTTGGTGGAGTGCCTTGTGATGGTAAGCCTTTGCTCCTCATTATGTCGGAATGATGTAGATCAAACATTGCTTCTGTATCTTCTTGTTGTTCTTCTTCAGCCATAGGCAACTCAAAAAAACAATTAATGGTGTTCATATATGGATCATGTTCATCAGTGGGGGGTATAGATTTTGCAATCTCCTATCTAACATCATTTTGCACAGTTGGAGGAGTGGAGGTCAAGGCATTAAAAATAGAATAAATCTTGTTGGAGGTGAGTGTTTCCTAGGGTTTGGGGGAGGTTGATTTAATGGAGGAAGGTAAGTTCTTATAGGTGGCGGCCTTTCCTGACCTCTATTGTTGCCCTATTTATCACCACTAGCTCTTTTGAGATTGACCATATCGCTGGAAATTCTTTGCAACAACTTCTTCATGTTATCCATTTCGTAAGGGTATTTATCTAAATTTGTGGGCTTAGGAACATGCTCTTGCCTTCTCCTGGAAGAAGAAGGTCATTCTGGTTCTTGTTCAAGATTGTCTTTGAGACCATACATATCCTTTTCTACTATAACAGCCTCCACAAAGGCATGTTGTAGAGTCGTCTTATGAGCATGTTTGACCCACATGGAAATAGTCGTAGGTAAACCCTTAATATAGTAGGCTATTAACAATTCCTCAGCAGGCAGGAGAGTACTATTTTTTAGGCAGGAAAACCTCTATTTATAATATTTCACTCTTTCTTTCAGCTTTATTCTAATATAATACAACTCTATGAAAAGGTCTTCTGGGGTACTATCATCTCCAAAATTTTGGAGAAATAATGCCTCAAATTGATGCCAGGAGTTTATAGAAGCAACTTCTAAGGAAAAGTACCAAGTTGATGCTTGCCCCTCAAAAGAGTAGGGAAATAATCTGCACACCACATCTTCATGGATTACATTCCTCGATCTGTTGGTCTGCATATAACTCTTAATATGGTCTTCTGCATGGATTCTGTCGTCTGAATTAAATATAGGGAGCCATTTCTCAGGGTTCTTTGGAAATTTGTGAAATTATATAGGTATGAGGACTGTATCCACATCAAGCAAAGGTTTGTTAAGATCGTCAGCCATTGGTCTTTCTATTAGATCTTCTGAGGATTCTGTGGAAGCGTTTCTATCCGAAGATTCCTCTAACGAAGACACAGATGAAGGGGGTGGTGTAGGTGGTGTTACCCCTACAAGCTAGTTGTGAAAGGGTGGATAACACTACAAGGCAATCAATAGTCCCCTTCCGAACGATTGTGCATTAGACCACACTACTACAGAGTGGATCTCCCATGTACCTTGTGTATAACGAGAGACACTTTTAGGCACCCTTCAACCATCTGATCAAAACCCTTTGACTGTCCTATCACCACAATACACTGAGAACAACACTCAGGGAGTTTACTACGCATGTACAGTCCAGGTAGTTGGGTATTCAGCAAGGGTACGGTCCCAATCCTCCTTGTCACGCTCTAATGTTGGACCTTGCGTTATATAATGAGTTGTGGTAATTTGACAATCCTGTGAAGATCCAAACTTTCAAACCACTCCTCTCACATTTTTTATTGTTGCTTTATATTGAGTAGCACTTGTTGCCTGTACAGTTAAAAGTATTAGAAAGAGATATAGCTGTGTTATATAGCTATGGCTATGCCTTTCGGTACTACCAACCAAGAAGCCCCCTCTCAAGGAGAACCTTTTATTTTTTCTTCATTTGGAAATGTTGGTCCTCCTCTAATGGCTCTTTGAGTCTTCCCAAATTGACTATAGGATTAACTATATGGTTATTCTCTAGCCCGATGATTCCAACCCCACCTTGTGTCTTGGATGTTAATTCTCGTTCATGAGAACACCAACCTCCTGTGATTCCTCCATGTTCTTTGCCAAATGTGTATTTTCCCCTTTCTCCCTCTTCTCCAATTGAAAGTTGTAGTACTAGTAATCATGTTAATACGAAGAACGAGAAAAGGAAGATCAAGAAGAAGAAATGAAAACTACTGACTGAGTGTTATCAACCCAAATGGCACTTCTCTGTCCGAGTGCCGACACTTCATATGTTGGCGCACAAAAGGACATTTATGGATTGAAGGTTGCCTAAAACACTATAGATAGGCATGTTATGAAATACATTCACTATCCACCTAGGTTGCCATATTTACCCTTTTACATGTTGAATGTTGTACGCGACTCTTATCACAGCAACCCACGTACATACACGACTATTCCTACAACATATCGTGGACTGTACGCGAGTATTGTCATTGCAACCTGCGTACAGATCTGTACGCGGGTTTCCCTTATAGCAAATCGTGTGTCATACGCGGGTTTCTAGTATCAACACTCGCGTACATCTTCATTTGACATTAAAAATAATAAAACACGATTAATGGAGATTTGTTAAGCCTTAATCATTAACTATCTTAACTGTCTCAACCTCCTCAACCTTCGAAACTGCTCTATTTCCTTAAGTATAAATAGAGGCCTTGGGGAGGGCATTGATCAATGATACTTGGAGAGCAAAGTTATGCTGGTGGTATCTATTCAGAATTCTTTGGAGTAGCAAAACTTAGAATCCTTTGGTTGCAGAGGAGTCCTTGTTTCAGGGGTTTGGTTGTATGCTTATCTCATTCACTATTGTTAATAAAGAGAACCATTCTTCCAACTTTGTGTTGAGTCACTTTCATGTGTCATGGTTTGATGAATATTTATGATTGAGCACTCTATATATTGTTTATCTAACTTGTCATATATACATGCATAAGTTTGTACTTGGAGGATTTTCTCTTTGCAAGTGAAGGAGGTGCATCCCTGAAAGCTTTGGAGAAGAAGCAGAGCGAGAGAATTCAAAGCTTGGATCAACTGTCGTTAATCGGGTGAGTGCATTCTATCTTCCTATTTCCTTTATGTACTTTAAAGCTGGTTGTCTGCAAGTTTTAAGAGTACGTTGGTAACCCCAGACCTTTGGTTATAAGGGTGTTTATTCCTGAACAACAGAACTGATGACTCTGCTGGGGAAGAGTGGTTGGGTTGATAATAGATGCCCCCTAATGTGTGAGGTTAGAGGGAAGCGATGGCCTTAATACATTATAATATTTATCTTTGGAGAACTCAGAAATCCAATGGAGCAGAGGTAGTACCTAAGACAAATACATAATAATGTCATATACAAAGTCATATCTGAGGATGTATGTTCAATATACTGGAACACTAGCTCCTTTACAAATGTTTGATTACATCATATAATACGGGTACAAGACCACATATATTACAAAGTTGGATGGAATCCACAATATATAATCATGATGAGTCTTCAAAGGTATGGAAGTTGTGTACATAGGTAGAACATAATCTCACGCAAATTAGTCCATAGTGAGGGAACCAAGGTCTCCATAAACAATCCCAAAGAACCAGTACAATCCAAGCCATGTGAATAGATGTAGGTTGAAGTCGAACATGGAGAGGATTCGACAGTTTGTCAATCAATAGTTGATAATTGACAATTGAAGCAAAGGAATTCACCAATGATGATAGTGAATCTAGAGGTACAAACGTCAAAACTCTAGGTCTTCATCATCAGGAAGTGTTGAAACAGAACCATACTGTGATAAGGAAGGCAAGAGATCCTCCAACGGATCACAAGAGTGACTACGAGCTGGGAAAAGGAAGGGAGACACAAGAGATAATAGATATGACAATGATGGGATTAGGATAGAGATCAGACATTGAATTAATTCCTTGAACAGTGAGCACGACACAGAGATGACCCAAGGCAACTTTTAACTTTATAGATAGAACAACTAGACCTATCTGTCATGTAGGAGACATGATCAGATTCCCCAGGTAGAACGAACAAGAGGAGGAGTAATAAACTCGAAGTAATAGCTGAACTGAAAGTGAACACTAAGACATGGGTATCGAAAAAAATAGAGAGTGCTATGTTCAAGGATGACATGCTGCCACTAACTAAAAATAAGAGAAAACTTCTTCCTTACCTTCCCTGTTAAATTTTAACGAGTCCAGGAAAGTCAACTCGGATCTCTCTTCATTTTTTAACAAGCTTGAAGAAAAGAGGGAATAATTCTTAATAGTGTCACTAATTCGTGGATTTAATGAGCCCGAACTAGTACATGCTCAGTCAGTGTTTTCACTTTTAGAGAGTCTGAAAACTCCAAAGAAGACTCCAGGGGGGTCCTTTTTCATCCAATTTAGTCTCCTGAGGCTGAAAAAGTATCAAACATACCACAGAAGAACTCTCTTAACTTCCGTAGAAGAAAAGGTGAACCTTTTTCGTACTTAGTCAAGGAGGTCCGAAAAAGGTTAATTACCACCTAACCAACGGTCCTTCAAAAGCAGCCTAAATAGCTTGAGTTTTACGAGTGTGAAGGAAAGCAAGATCACTCAGAAAGATCCATTTGAGTACGAGAAATGGGGCTTACAACAATAAACTCGATGCTTTGTTCTTTAGTGTTTAACGAGCATGAAAAAGACACAAAGTACACTCGGAATCTTTTTCATGTTAAGGTCCAGAGCACGAAAAAGAGAAAAATAAGCTCATACCGGGAGTTCCTTTTCTGTAAATTTAGTCCCTCAGGTCTGAAAAAAGTGATAAAACTATGACTGAGAATACTCTTCTCAATTCAGTAGAAAAGAGAGGGATCCTTTCTCATGTTATTCCACATGGTCAGAGAAAGCAATAACCTACCACCAATGTGGATGCCCATTCACATATTCTTAATGAGCCTGAACGAACAAGTTTACTCGGTAGTCAAGTCTATTTTGATGAGTCAGACCTGGGCCTAAAGAAACTCAATATCTTTCCTATGAAGTTTTAACGAGTCTGGAAAAGTCAACTCGTGGCCTCCTTACTATTTTTAACGAGCTCGAAGGAGAGCAGAAAGAATGCTCTAAATGCGAGGAGACAAGTGTCATAGGCAGGCGAAGCTAGTTCCAAGCACAAGGAACAGATCTATGCATAATGCAAGGAAAGTGAGCAAGATAAGGACACTCGGGGAACATCTCCTCAGGGTAAAATGTGTCAAGTTGAAAAGGCAAAATGATACAAGGATTAGCAACGATGAGAACAAAGATGAGGGCTTATATAACGAGCTAAAAGCGTGAAAGCTGGCATCAGGCTCATAAGCGCGAGCAGGGCACATGCAAATGCAGTTACAACTTGAACAACAAGACAAGGCCAGTAAACAGTTGTGAATCCAACTAAAGATCCTGTCTCCAAGAAACAACAACATCAGAATCATATTCAGAAGAAAATATCTGATGCAGTTCACTTTGGTAGAAACACATGTGACTTTGCTATCTTCTACAAAAGGTAAAGTCAAGGCAGAATCGACCGAAGAAGATTCTATAGAGCCAAGGCTCGAGGGTTTATAATCAGTAAGATCAACCTCAGAAGCAGAGCAAAAATCAACAAGGGAGATAGAGTCTGTAGGAACAAACTCAGTATCACAGGAGTTGAAAAATTCATACGAAAAATCAAACTCATTAGGATCACTGACTTGCTGTTCGAAGGGAGAGTCCAAAAACTCAACAAGACCAACAAAAGAAAACCGATCCATGGGAAAATCAGGCTTACTATGCAAATCAGGGTTAGAATTAGTCATAACTAAACCAACATCCACAATAAGGTGAAATTGTATCAAAGACTCTAGGAAGACTTCATTCGAAGGAAGGAGATCATTCGAGATAGGACACATGTCTAAAATTTCAAATGGATTGACAGAGTGGAGAGCAAGCTCCATGGTCTGTATAGGATGAGAGACACCTAGTCAACTACTGGGACCATGTCCTGAGAAGGTAAGCATGAAAATAGAGGCTGCTTCTCAGTAGCAATTGAACGCAAAGGACATGAGGCCACATAGCTCACCTATGGCGGGGTAGTGTCTATAGAAACACTGGGAATCAATAAAGGAAAGACCTGGTCTCTAGTTGGGTCAGGAGAAGGATCAAGAAAATCCAACTGATCAATGGTGACAACTTCTTCTCCATGATGAAAGTACATCCCATGAAAAAATGTTGACACCACAGCTTGCATGGCATAGACATAATCACGTCCGAGGAGCATATTGAAGTCCAAGGGGTCTTTTATCACCATGAAGTCAACTAAGATGGTCTTCCCACCCAAAGTAATAGGTGTTTGAGCAAGAATTACCAAGGCTATACAAGTTCTTCTATCAAACGCAAGTAACTGACTAGCATTCGACACAAGGCTGGGTGATCCCATGCCTCACCAAGCATGAGCAGAAAAAATACTAACTGAGGTCCTTCATCAACAATACAATGAGCAATCATGTATGGTTCAACTTTGACCTTTATCTGGAAAGGTGTATCAAAAGGAAGGCGCGGCTCAACTAGGCTATCCCAATCAAAGGAAGCAATCTAAGAGCTTGGTGGGGGTTGATCCGAAGCGAGTTCAGTCCCCCCTTTTTCAGTAAGTTCTGAACTGGCAGTGAAGAAAATGTGACTAGCAGACACTTCACTCTCCAAAGGAAGAGTGGGATTGATCAACAATGGAATCGATTCAACCGCTTCATGAAAGTTGCTCTTTGAAGGGAGAGTGGGATTGACCAACGATGACATTGGTTCAATCACATCAGGATCACTCTCCGAAAGAAGAGTGGGATCGACCAAACCTAAAATTTGTTCGACCACTTGATCAACCAACAGTTGAGTAGGGTGTTGAGAAACTATAGGTTGTTCAAAAACGGGATGACCATGAAACCAAACTCTTCTTACCTCTTCAATAGAAGGGAATTTATAACTAAGGTGGTCTCCCTCACAAATCTTACAAGGAAACTTGGGCTTGTGTTTTGAACGGGTAGTCTTTTCAACAATGTCAACATGACTCGCAGTGGCTGACGAATTGTCTTCAGCATGAAGTACAGAGGCTGAGAGACTGCCCCCAGCATGGCTTGTAGATGCTGAGAGACTGGGTTCAACATGACCTGCAGAGGTTGAACAGGTTCCCCCTTGCTTATGTGCCTTCTTCCTATTCCTCCTTCTTTTACTCCTTTTAGACTCTCGGTTACTAGTATCAGTACTTTCACCGCATGAGGTAGAAGGATTAGGAGAATTAACTACATGTGAATGTGGAGCAATGTTTTGATGCCCTTGAAATAAGGAGCTTACTTAATAAGCATCAGGAGCATTCAGGGCAGTTGGAGTGGAAAACAACCACACCGGTAGCCCTAGGGTGAATCCAGGAAGATTCAAGGTGGCCATCAAAGGAACACCAACATTCCCCATGAGAGGAAGAGTACAAGGAGTTCCCAGCATGGGGATCTCTTGGTTGGTGTTCAAAGGGGTGCTAGCCATAGTTTCAAACAATAAGACAAAGTCTAAGGTCAACAGGAAACCAAAAGTACCAAGCACACCCCTGAAGGTAGACTAAGTACAGACAAACCACACAACACTCACTAAAAAAAATCCTAAATCCAAACAAACAATCAGGTATAACATATGCTTTCCAAAAGAAACCTGATAGACAGTTACTTGGCGTCCCTGTAGATGTTCTTAGGCATAAGCAGAGGAATCACCCACTGCCCTCCCACACCTTCTATCGGGGTTACCTTCCAAGCCCGTCCAAGGTCAACCAGAAATAGCCTTCTGGTGTACCTGTGTATGAACCCTAGATGTCAAAGAGACTAAAGGCTACCTTAACTATATTGACAGTCTGAGGGGAGAGTCGTAATCCCGATTCGTACGCATGGGCAGGGTAGCTGAGCCCGAAACTCTGTCTAGGACAGAATCCCTAGATGCGTAAAAACCCTGGTTTATGTTTCGACAAGGAATCAGAGGGTTATCTCTTCAGTCCAAGCCTCCACGTGGCCTCGTACTTAACTCCTGTTTGAGAGGAGCTTCCCAGATACAATCAACATACAAAAGGATTTACCTAGTGATTGGCCAGCTACGCTTGAAATTAAACACTTGTGGGGAGTTTAAATTCCCTATCCCACAAGTCTAGCCTGAGCTAGTTGGTGTATGACCCTATAAAATAAAACTTACTAATAATTTTTAAATTATATCGTTTATTTTAAGGGCTGTTTTTAGTCAGAGGGTAAATGGCGTGAAACTCATGTGGTGTTTTGACTCAAAGTTGAAACCAAATGACTAAGCAAAGCAAAATGAAATGCAAAAAGAAAACTATTCTCTTTCTTTTCCAAGTAGGAATTTAGAAGCCACAAAGGAACAAATTCTTTTTATTTTTTCAAAAACAATGATATGCCATGCAATCTAGACTAATAAACTAATCTACATGCATATAAAGCAAACATGTGTTTTTCTTTTTCTTTTATAAATGCAAAAGAAAACTAAGACTATATTTTTCGTAATTTTTGAGATTATCTTTAAAAATTGAAAACGAAACTACTACATGCAAATCAAATGCAAAAGTTTCTAAATGTTTTCTTTTCACTTTTTAAAATGCTCAAAGACTACTATGCACCTAAATGCACAAAAACTTGAGCATGATTGGATAAACTAACTGTATAAAGTAAGCAAAGTGAAGTAAAACAGATTAATGAGGCCAAGGATCAACCAACTAAGGAAGAGTTCGAACCCTAGCTTGGGAGGGTACAATGACAAGAAATCACCGAGATCATAGAAAGGAAAGTGACAAACAATCACTATCCGAAGATAGAATGGGAAATACAGTGTCTAGAGCCCTGATCACTGATTCGGACAACCAACACTTGAACCTATAACCCAAACAGGTAAATCCACTTCAAGCTGCTAACAGAAGACAATCCAAACAAAAAGAACTCAAGGGCTTTACTAGAAAGCACAAGGTGTGTCCAACAAGGTAATCAAACTGACAGTGTAATGCTCATAAGGAATACCAACCAGCAAACAAATTTTATAAAGGGACAGGGACAAGCAAACCCTAACCCAAAAATTCAAATGCTAAGGCTTGTACGTGACTGTGTATAAGGGAAACCCACGTACTGTACGTGATTGTCCAAGAGAGCAACCCGTGTATGTAGGCCTCTGTACGCGACTGTATGCAAGAGCAACCCATGTACAGGTACAAAAGTTTCTAATAAAAAAGAAATTTTTTAAGGTCTTCAAACACTACCTAAGCATGAACCAGGACACGATACCACACACAAACTCAAGGCAAAGACTGGTCAAAGGTAAACAGAAATAACCTACAGCAGTCTGGGCTACCCAGCGGAGTCGCCAGTTCTGTTGTTCAGGAATAAACACCCTTATAACCAAAGGTCAGGGGTTACCAACGTACTCTTAAAACTTGTATACAATCATATTTAAAGTACAGAAAGGAAATAGGAAGATAGAATGGACTCACCCAATTAACAATGCGACCGTACAGTGACGATGAGGATGACCAGGCCCAGTCTACACCCTGAACGACGGTAAGATCAAACCCCAACAACAACATACCCATGCCTTTGCGCACTACTCCAAACTCAAGAAAAACTCCAAGTCCCACGTTGACTTCTCTGATGTGCCAAAAACAATATAGTAGTAGATCAACATCTGTAGGAAGGAAAACTAGGATGGTGGGCGACGACATGAAGCTACCTTTGTTCCATGGAATCGAGACCAATGATCCCGAGCAATACTGGTTCTTATGTGAAGCAGTGTGGACTGTTAGAGAAGCCACTGATGATGATGTAAGGAAAGGACAATTAGCGACTACTTTGAGGGTTCGTGCGCTTGACTAGTTTATGAAGTTTATCCAAGTTCCTTAGGGGACTCCGACGAAGTCATTGGATGAGATCTGGACGGGACTAATCGATGAATTCATAAAACCAAGGTCGAAAGCACAATACATTACGGAGCTGAAGGAAATCAAGAAATTTCCTAATGAGACTATTTGGGACTTCGATCAGAGGTTCAAGACACTGATGGCCAAAGTCAGTTTTTCGATGAGTGATGTCCAACATAAACAATGGTTTATCACAGCATTAGTTTCTCATATCCGACAACCATTGATGCAACAAAAGATAGCGACGCATTGTGAAGGCTGGAGATTGCGATGAAGCTCAAAGCTTCACCTATCAGGGAGAGTGTAGTCGGGATGAATAAAATTCAGGCGCGGCTACCGAACCTCACACTCCATCTGCAGGATATCAAGAAAGGTAAGGAGGAATGTGCAGATATTTGGTGTACTCGGTGTCACGCAGATGGCCACAAAAAAGATACTTGCTTTGAATTTAGAAACTATCTATTATTTGGAGCTATGAACCCATTAAGTAGCGGTGGTGTGCCATGGTGTCGCATATGCCAAGTCTATCGACATCGACATGAGGAATGTAGCTATATGCAAAATATGGTGTCAAAACCTGCAAATTTATATTGTTCATTCTGTCGCTCATTCGGGCATGAGGATAGAGACTGTCGGGCATACGATCTAATTCAACACAGAACATATGATTCGTATTTCATGATGGGAAAAGGTCACCGCACAGTACAACAACCGCATCCATAGCCTCAAATGGTAAGTTCTCAACCACAACCATAGTACACACCGTCGCCATCGATGTAGTTTATGTGACCACAACAACCATATGCATTTCGCACCACAACAACCATATAATCAAATGCTGATGTCACAGACACAACCACAATACATTAAAGCAATGCACTTTATTCAGCAACAACCAAATCCCCCACCACAGTAGGTAGCTCAGCCATAGTACCCACAACAAGGAGGATTCCGAGGGAGAGGAGGAGGCTTTGGATGAGGAGGGGGATGAGGTCGTACATCTGTCCAATGTTATAAGTGTGGAGTATTCAGGCATTATCAGAGAGAGTACCCACACTTGCAGTGCTCGTGTACATACTGTGCAACGATTGATCATACCATGGAGAACTTCCCACAGTTAATTGCAAGATGGCAAACTAGAAACGTTCCGCAATTTTCAAATCAAGCCTAGTTGCAGACTCGGAATCAGCTACCATCCAAGAACCAGTTGTAGAGCCAGGCCTAGAATCAAGTTTCATTCCAGAATCATACTGTGAATTAGTCAATGAACCCACCAGTAATACAGAACCCACCACTAGCTCAGACTCCGCCAAGGAGCCAGAATCAAGGTCCTACAGTTGCGACGATTTTGGCAGAGTCCAGAACACAGGATGTCGACGTCGCCATTCTCACTCGCGGAGGTGCGACGACGGGAGATGATGGACCTCGACCACAAGTTCGATTAGCTGGGAAGAAGAAAGAGAATTTTGATATTGCAACTGAAAAATAGATGTTTTTTGAAACTCAGGATGTGATCAAATGAAATATTAGTAAGTCTCCTGTCTATGAAATTCCATCCGCCTTTGATTTATCCTTAGAAGCAGGACCATCATGGAAGCACGGTACCTTGCAGCAGTTCTTTGAGAAATGCTTAGCATTGGCATGAGATCTTGAGGCTCTTGTTGATCTTGAGAGGTTGTTGTCACTCCCATGCAATGAGCTGAAGGACTCCATAGTGAACTCCTTGTAGAACAAAAAGATAGGTAAAGAGATGTGTATGAATATCCAGATTGGGGACTATGAGGTGGAATCAGTCATCCTGGACCTGGGATCACATGTGAACATCTTGACTAAGCAGACCTGACAGAAAATGGGGAGACCACAATTGGGTTGGTCCCTTGTGCAGCTGCGATTGGAGAACCAAGCTAAGGTGCAACCAATTGGACATGTAATGAACTTGGTTGTAGATGTTGAAGGTATGAGAACACACGCTGATTTTGATGTGATTGAAGTCATTAAAAGAGAAGGATCCTATCCTACATTGCTAGGGATTGGATGGGATAATGACAGTATGGTTGTGATTAATTTTAAAAAGCGAATGATGACATTCGAGAACCAGGACATTCGTGTCATCGCACCCATGGATCCAAGAGAGGGCAGATGATACATTGAACCTATGAAGGATGAAGTTGTTAAGGGGTGGGATCATGCTTACAACATCTCTGAAGACTATATCTACCCGACTGCCAAGGGAGAACTTGGTTGGCGTAGTGCTAGCTGTACGTCCTCTGACTCTGATGATGCACTCAAAAATTGGTAAAACCGCATGCATAAGGTATAATTTAGAAAGGGTGGTCTGATTACACAATCTCCGCGTCATGTTGCAACTGAAATTGTTGAATTTCTAGTATATGAAGGGTTACCCGCCCTATATGCATTCTTAGAAATATTTGAAGACAGAGTCTCAGAGCCACAACAACTATTAGCACTGGAGGAAGCACTGAAGGCTGCTCCTGCCCACTGGTGGGAAGCTCATAAGAAGATGATTGCTGAATGGACACAGTGTCACAGGCTGATGACAGTTAGTTTTGGTAATACAAAGGTGTACCAGACTGGGAAGTATGATGGGTAGAATAACCCAAGTAGCCATTTGGCAGAATGCCAAACACTATGGGCAGCGTGACCAAAGGATGAATGGGTCCATATCTTTATTCATACCTTGTATGAAATTTCGAGGTCCTGGTACGTATCCATAGAGTTGCACAGAGAAATAACTACCTGGGAGTAGTTCACGGTTTGTTTCGACCACACTTTTAGTTTCACAGATGCCAATCCGGATGTCCACAATTCACTTCAAATCATTTAGGATGTGGTCTTGAAATTTGTGCCAGTCGCATATCCTGTGGATCCACATGCAAATTGCCACATGCAATCGATGATGGAGTGCTGTAATGCGTCTGGCAAGTTGGAGGATGATGATGAGTTATGAAATATTAATATTCTAGAGATTGAAGGGAGTCGAGATGTCGCAGCACCGGATGTGTCGACCTATCCCTTGAATCAGCCGCTGAATATTAAGAAAGTTAACAATGGGATGGATGAGAATCTGAAGTTTGCAAATGTTTGGGAATACTGGGATGAGGAGACTATGGCCAAGATCACGGATCTCCTGCATGAGTTTCAAGATCTGTTTCTGACAAAATTCTCAGAGATGAAAGGGATATTGGGTGACTTAGGGGAAATGAAAATCCCATTGAAGCCAGAAGCCAAAATAGTGCAACAGAGACCATATTGTCTAAATCTGCGATACAAAGACATAGTCAAAGCTGAGCTTGATCGTATGCTGGACACTGGAATCATCGAACTTGTCGAAGAGTCAGAATGGATTAGTCCTATGGTGGTCCAAGATAAGAAAACTGGTGAAGTTCGTATCTGCGTTGACCTCAAAAAACTAAATGATGCATATATGCATGACCCGTTTCCAACACCGTTCATTGATGAGGTACTTGAGGGAGCAGGCGGTTAGGAAATGTGCTCTTTTACAGATGGGTTTTCGGGTTATCACTAGATCAGAATCACCAAGGAGGATTGACAAAAAACAACATTCGTCACTGAATGGGGATGTTTTCAATATACAGTGATGCCTTTTGGATTGAAGAATTCCCCCGCGGTATTCTCTCGGGTTGTTGCTACTGCTTTCAAGGATTTCATTCAAAAGTTATTACAGGTGTATATGGATGATTGGACAGTGTACGGTCTAATCAAGGATCATTTGGCCAACCTTCAACTAATGCCAGAAAGGTGTCGACAAAATCAGATCGCGCTGAAATGCAAAAAGTGCATTTTTTGTGCCCCATTTGGCATACTATTAGGTCATATTGTGTGTAAGCAAGGGTTACTGGTCGAAATTGCGAAGATAACTCTCATCTTGAGTTTTCCCCCGTCGACCAATGTGAATATGCATCGAGCGACGTTGGGACACACAGGATATTATCGCAAGTTTATCAGAGGCTACGCTACAATCACTGTCCCTATGGAGAAATTATTAAAGAAAGATGCGGTATTTGAATGGAGTCTAGAGTGTCAGAGTAGCTTCATCGGTTGAAGGCCAAGATGGCTTGGACATCAATACTTGTCTTTCTAGATTGGAACAAGGAGTTCCACGTTCATGTTGATGCCTCTTCTGTTGCGCTGGGAGTAATACATGTGCAACCAGGCGATGGTGACTTGGATCACCCTATTGATTTTGTGAGTTAGAAGTTATCATTCACAGAGAAGAATTATACAACCACGAAGAGTGAGGGACTAGTGATGGTTTATGCACTACATAAATTATGGCATTATCTTTTAGGAGGTCACTTCAATATGTTTATTGACCATTCAACTTTAAAGTATCTGGTTAATAATCTTGTATTGGGGGGGAATATATGCAGATGGCTACTCCTCTTTCAGGAATTTGATTTTGAGATCATCGTGAAGCTGGGTCGCTTAAATTCTGGCCCCCATCATTTATCCATAATTTAGACTGGTGAGGAACCTACTAACATTGAAGATGGACTGCTTGATGCACAGTTGTTTCGAGTTGAAATGGTAGATGACCATTATGCTCTGATAATCCATTTCTTGGGGACGAGAGTCGCACCAGAAGAACATTCCACGAGTATGTTGTCACCCAAAACTAGAATGCGAGTGCTGAAAGCCCAAACTGCGGGCGCGTCGACCCGACGACAACTCTCTCTCGAGAGGCCAATGTCACCACACCCCGCTCTCCTCGCTTGAGGATGGCTCTTCTCTAGCTCTAGGGGGGTTTCCCTAAGTTAGGATCGCTAAGGCAGGTGCGGCCGAGGACAGGGTGATCTGAAGAGGCTGCCTTAGAGAAACACAGGTAGCAAAAAGCAAAATGAGTCGGATTGATGGGACGAAATGGAAGGGAGGATCAATCCTCGAGGGAAGGCCAGTGCCAGTACCAGAAGGGTGAATGGAGTTAGAAGGGGACTCAGAAAGGATTTGTGTTTTGCATAAGGGAGACTAGGCTGGTCCATTCCATAATCAAAGGCTAGGAGGATGGAAGTATAACTGACTACTTTCCATTAATTCCAGACCTCTAAGAACATAATGGCGACAATCAACTTGGTAGCTGTAAATGCTTGCCCAACATGCTAGATTGTTAGCCCTCTATGCTGGCTTGGTCTACAACTCATGAAAACACAAAACTACAATAGAGAAACCCAACATGTCCAAAAACTCAACATGATTTTCTTTATTAACTCTAGGGAAAAATCCTCCCAGCCCAAAAAATTCCATCCTTACAATGAAGAAGCCATTCTCTTTATAAGCAAAATGGGCCCTTCCTCTTTCAAAAAATAGAATAAAATAATAAGGTTAGAGTGAATCTTGGATCCACTTTTTCCTACACTATACTACCACTTTATTAAAAAATAATAAATGATAAAAAATTTCAACTAGTGGTTTTATCCTCCAAAACGTGGACAACAATCGTGAAATTGGAAGCTCCATGATTACCAAGACACCAATGCAATGTAGTTGGTCCCACTTGGCTGCCAAATACTAGCAATATGGTGACATTATAAAATGACTCCACGATTCAGCTCACAATGACTCACTGCTAGCTGTCAATGTAGTGGCCACTAATGTCCTGTGATAGTAGATGCAAATGATAACCTTCAGTTGGCCGCCAAGGAAAAGCAAGGATCTGGCACAAAATCGCCAATTGCTCTGCTAATGGGCTATCAATATTGGTGTGGGATCGATCCAAACTCCACCCTATGCGATATTTTATGCCTCGACGGATGATGATGATGCTTCCCCACGAATTCAGATGCCAATTTCTTCATGGAACAGTCCGCCGATGAACACATTGAATACTTAGTCGCTATTCATTTGTATGAAGGGTACTTGGAGCTAAAATCTAATTTACTTTAGCACTATGGTGATATGACTATGAGACCCTCAACATGTGGATTTCCCCAAGCACCCAAAAATCACGAAGTTGAATCAATCGGCTGCATTTTAATCGACTGCTAGAGGAAAAACGTGGAGCTTTCCACCATAGATGCTAGTGGCGATAGGATTTAAAAGCTTACAGTCATCATCAATGAAATTAGATCTTATTGACTCAGCTGCCAACAGAGACTCGACTGCCAGAAAAT
The DNA here is from genome assembly GCA_001517045.1 of Pseudotsuga menziesii. Classification (NCBI taxonomy): domain Eukaryota; kingdom Viridiplantae; phylum Streptophyta; class Pinopsida; order Pinales; family Pinaceae; genus Pseudotsuga; species Pseudotsuga menziesii. The sequence continues at coordinate 306,643 of LPNX010482172.1, forward strand.
AAATATATACACCTTCATGATTTTTCAGAAGACCGAAATCATGAATTTCTCCATGTTTATTCTAATGCTGAACTCGCATAATGTGGACTCCATCCACGACTCGGCTATTGGTGACCTACGATGCTGATGTGATGTGCCAATTATGCAAATGCTCTGTTAACTTGACTCAGCACTGGAGTGGGAATCAATCTCAACCTCTGCTCAAGCGAAAAACAATCAAGCTGATTGCTCTAGATGCTCCACAATTACTATGTGATTAGCGTCCTCACCATTTGAAATAGTGACATCTCCCACCCTCCAATTTAATTTGGTCTATTAGCATTGATTTCTACTTCAAGAGAGTTTTAACAATTGATTTTACATTAAGTTTTTTTTAGATATATGTATGACTGTCCATAGCCCAAAAACATCACAGGTGCTCCTGAAATGTAGACCATAGAAAGTGCAGCTCCAACCTTGTCATCAATTGTATCAAACTTGGCCAACATAATACCATCAATCAACCCGGCATTAGCAAAAGTAGAAAGGTCCACCAGTTTATGATTGAAATTTTTTAGCTGGTCCATAGCATCATTGCAAACCAGTGCTTCACCAACGAAGAGTACCAAATCTGGCCTATCTAGGTTGATGAGTTTAGAGAGAGCTCTCATCAAAGGCTCATTATCCTGCATTTGTGCAGCTGTATCTACAAGGAAAACATCTGAATTATTTCGACAGGCCTCTTGAATGGATTCCTTTGCAACAATTACTGGATACTTCTCATATCCCTTCTCAAAAATGGGAACCCGGAGTCTACGTGCATGTGTGCGGAGCTGTTCAACAGCCCCGGACCGAAATGTATCACAGGCAGCCATCATAACATTGAGATCATGCTACAACAACCAATATGCAACCTTGGCGAGGTTTGTCAATTTCCTCACTCCATTTACACCAAAAAACACAATAACATATGTTTTCCCTTGCTCCTTGGCAGCATGCACATCCCTCAAGATATCAATAGAACGTGTGGGTGACAGAATTTGAAGAAGAGCTTCTTCCATTGCTTCCTGTACGGTAGTAGAAACTCTTGTCAAATAACCCAAATTTTTGCCTTCAAGACTGGCTACTACTGATTCGCAAAGATTTTCAACAATCTCCTCTACCACATTCTTAGTCATAAATTGATCCTTCAGAGCTTTCAGAGCTGGCTCCAAGTCCGATTTTTCAAGAACTGATTTTCCCGCAACAGGTGACTATCAAAGCATTGTGAGACTCACACCTCCACATCTATTTCCAAGCTACATCTGTGAAGGGATCTACCAATTCACCTCCAACAATCATCCTCAGCATCTGACTTGATCATATTATACCTCTTCTGATTCAGCTGTGACTCACGGGTTCAAGATTGCACTCATAAATGATTTGATCACTAGAATACTTATGTTCCCAACGATTTTGCAAGGTCGCATCAAAGCAGTCTTTCAAAAAATGAGCTATTTTTTCTTTGATAATATAACTGCTTATTATGTAGTATGTCCCTTGGCATCAACTTTATTTGAAAACCATTCACCATGTCGAGGTTTAATAGCAATATTTGCTAGAGCATCAGAATTGAATTCTTCGTCAATAAGATTAATTGCATTATGCAGAAAGGGTAGTTTCTCGGGGTTTCTTCTCAAATGCCTTGCCAAGATTCACAATCATTACGGGATTTCCATATCTCTTTACAAGGAAAATGGAGTCTTGTTGTCTGATAGGTTGGACCCTCTCTTTATATGAAATTTACTAAGACCAATATAGGTGTATTGAGCCAACAAAACTCATTTGCTGGATATGTCCTTCAGAGCTATCTTCAAAAACAATTTGTTATGTTTCAACATCATTTGCTACAAGTCGGTGTTGATAACAAGTTACTAATGGTTTACTCCATTGATTTTTTGCAGGTAGCTCTAATGTGTTTTGTTCAACAAAGGATGGGGATTGTTGCTTCAAACCTGCTGATACACAGCTGGTACACAACACCATAGAAATTCTCTGTTAAAAAACCACCTTTTGTCCCACAGGATTTGTCGTTGATTTGTTCTCTTGGGTCTAAGATGATTCTATGGACATCCCTGTTGAAAGATGGGGTAACAAATACCCCTGCCAAAATAGGAGATAACAGAGTCAAAATAAGCAGTTGGTGGTTAAGGCTTCTGACTTTCAGTTGATTGCTGGACACTTGTATAAGTTGGGACCTGATGAAATTTTGCCGTGATGTGTCCTCCCACATGAACAAAAGGATATTTTAGAAGAGGTGCACACCGGATTAGCTTGGGGGCACTATGGAGGACAAGCTACCGTGTGGGAGGTGCTTCGCGCAGGTATTTGGTGGCCCACTCTTCATAGTGATGTGACAGGTTATGCGCAAAGCTGCAATGTCTGTCAACGAATTGGAAAACCATCGCGACAGGACGATATGCCGCTAGTACCCCAGGTAAATTTGCAGCCTTTTGATAAATAGGCGGTAGAATTTGTGGGTCTGATCAATCAACCTGGGAAAAGAACCGGGGCATGCTACATAATCACTGCGACGAACTATCTGACACGATGGGCAGAGGTTGCACTAGTTGTGGACTGCATTGCTGCGACGACAACACGATTTCTCTTTGAGAATATTGTGATATGGTTTGGGTGTTCGAGAATCTTAATGAGTGACCAGGGTAGTCATTCTATCAACCACATAGTAAGAGTGCTGACATAAGATTTGGAATTACTGCACAAGAAAAGTACGCCATACCATCCGTAGGTGAATGGAACTGTGGAGGCATTCAACAAAATATTAGAGAACACACTTACCAAGGTATGCAACACTAATCGTGATGACTGGGATCTAAATATTCTGGTAGTACTGTGGGCCTATCACACCATAGGAAAGTGATTGACGGGGAAAACATCATTCAAATTGGTATGGGCAAGAGGCAGTTATGTCTATGGAATACATCGTTCCTAGTTTGCGCATTGCTGCTGCGACTGAAATGGATGACAATTCTACGCTAGAGGAGCACGTGGCACAATTGATATATCTTGAAGAAGACCATTTCATTGCGGGTTTCCATCAATGCGTTGAGAAATACCGACAAAATGCATGGAATGATCGCCACATAAAGAACACACCATTTCAGCAAGGAGATTTAGTACTGCTATATGACAACAAGTTCTTGAAGCATCCGGGTAAGCTACAGATGCACTGGCTAGGTAGAAAGACACAAGAACAAGGATAGAAAAAGAAAGACACAAACTATAGGTAGAGGTAGGGTAGACAGAAAGTGAAAGGGCGTGTCAGAAGGGGTTGCACAAGATTAGAGTCATTAGCGCAGTTAGAAGGATCTGTCGCAACTGTTGAAGGGTTGTGACAGAGGCAAAATCAACACTAGTTAAAGAGTAGTCAATATAAGTAACTAGACAACAGCGTGCACTACTTGAGCTGCTGCGCAAAGAATGAGAAGGATAGATACAGAGAAGTTGTGATTGCGCCAAGAGAGAGGAGCTGCGTCGAGAGAATAGTCATGCATGAACGAGAGGGGATGTGCCGAGAGACCGGTAGTTGCGTGGAAGATAAAGGCTGCTCATGCGAAAGTGTTTGTGCGCAAGGAAATGGTTGCACCAGAGGAAGTGACCATGATTTGAGGAATGGATGAACAAGAGAAAGAATCAGTCACGCCACTTAGATGGTAGATCCCACCAACCAGAAGACGGTGACTGAACGTCACATCAGTACTCAATGAAGACCGTTAAGACAGATGACTGATGACACTTTTTGACGTAACGTTTAATGATAGTAGATCTAGGCATAATGAGGGAAGAATCGACAACGTAATCAGTTCATTACTGTCAGATTTAATCCTAATGATGAAATCGATATGACAATGATGATATCTGATGTGAGGCAGATGTTATAAGCAGATAGCTAGTCATTGAGAGGACACCATGAGGTGGAGTACACAGTCCGAAGTTAGAGATGTAGGAAGCTCTACTGCATAAGGCAGTGGGAACCAGAGCCAATATGCAGCGTACCCTAGATACAGGGGATATTTTGAGTGAGAATGATTCACCAATGGAAATTATTGAAGAATTTGTAAGTATGCGGGCTAGCTCGTCCAAGACGGAAGTAATTGGCAAGGTTGTCCTTGGCTATATTCCCCCCCATCGGTCTGAGGTGCAAACCAAGAAACTCATGAGGAATCCGGAAGGGGCCAGAGTTCTTGCCCCACTTGACTAAGTCTGTAGGAACATGGACCGGGATCAAATTTAGGCAGCTCGGGTGAACCTGAAGGTAAGGAATGACAAGGATGTGTAAGCTAGAATGGCTTCCAAGGTGGCCCGATAGTTTCCATGCAAGCGGGAAGCCTACCAGACAATGACAGTGAGCCGAAGAAGTCCAAACGACCAGGAATTGTGTTCAGAGGCACAAAGAGATACTGGGAGATCCATGATTGTAGCAGTGTGCCAATTTCAGCAGTGAGTGATCACAGAGGTGACAGTTGCAGCAAATTGCACAGGTGGACAGATTCCCGGTAAACGACACACTACTGTCTAGGAGCAGTTTCAGTAATTCAAGCTTGCTATGTACACCAGGTCCACTCTACGTGGCTCGAGGACGAGCCACAAGACTGTGTTGGGGGCCTTTTGGCAAGGGGTTGGGGTAAGTTGTGTAGCATCACGGATGTTGCGCAAGACCAGAAGACACCACACAAGCCAAAGATAGCGCGATAGGCGGAAAATAGTCCACTTTTTGATATTTCCATGTCACTTTTTGTACGTGTTTACCATTTCTTTGGAATATTGTTCTTTAGTGGTTAAGTTAGTTAGAAGTTTGTTAGAATTGGAACTTTAATGTAAAGGCGCAAGCCTATAAATAAAACAATTATGCATGTAACAAATCGTCGTTTTGATGGAGAATGAATACCAGGTGTGATACTAGACCCTTGTCTGTTTTGATATGTGATCTGTTTTGTGGAATTAATATCATGTGATGTGGATTGACTTGAACTCATGTTGTCTTTGTATCTTTTTCTTGCTTTACAGTGCTGCAATTCTAATGATGAATGATGAATAGATCTGCATATGAATGGATAATGTGATGCTTTCTTCTTGTCGATATTGTCATCTTTTAGATCTATTTTCCCACGGGTAGATCTGTCGTAATGATGAATGTATGATGCTACATGATGATGAAGGGTTTTGTTTTTTATTAAACACGTAGACTAGATCTGGGAGTTAAGATGATGAATCTCCGATTCCCCTACCCTCTTCTATACTACAAAAACCTGGTTTCGACAGCTCTCCCTCGGACATCTCTGGTGAGACCTCATCCGCTATGTGGGTATTGTTGGACAAGGTAAAACCTGTTTGGGCCGATGCTCAGAGAGATGCAGGGTGTTGAGCATCGACAAAGTGGAACCCATGTCGACTGGATTTTGTTGGTCGGGATTGTGCCAACAAGAATGGAATTATCTTAGATAAGCTACAATGAGTGTTTGTTACCCTCTTTGAACTCGTAAAAACAAAAAGAGGCACTCATCAAACATGATCGGAAAAGTAAGGGAATGGAACTATATTTCATTTGCAATAATGGCAGTTTTTAGTCACCTTTGAACATGACACCTATCTGCATTTCATTCAGTCAGTTGGGTTTTCTGTTTGATTTCGAGTCGATCCACTTTCATGAGTCATGTCACTCATTTGAGTCTTTCAAAGTATGCATCATCCACCACCGCATTGTGTTTTTGTATCCACCTCATCAAGTCAATGCTATCAAGTCTCTGCTCATGCCACCCTATGTTCAAAGGAAAAATTTGTTGAGAGTTTGCATATGTAGTCAAAGCTACTTTTGTGTCAGTTACCTTTGAGTCAATCCTATTGTTTCTTCATACTTAAATTCCATAACTTTGTTCGGAGTTTCGTGTCGTTGATGTGGGAAGCATCATAACCCTCCTTCGACGAGACAATTCCTGTCAATTTCAACTCATTTTTTGGGAATTAGTCTTAGAAACAAAACAATACCTTGATATCTATATACATCAATGATATATTTCCTTGCTTTTGACAATAGGATTACGTTATTGGTCACTCACACAAGTGTGGCTCATTGGCAGTTCAGTTGTTATGAAGTCACATGTTGTAAATTGGAGGTCACCAATTCAAATCACACCCGACTTTACCCACATCCCATGCTTGTGGGGTGTGTTAGAAACCTAGGGATATAGTGGTAGTGGGATTGGATCCCCGGAACCTGTGTCACGTGAGTACTAGCCTAGTCTCCTGTTGCTGATTTCCCTAGCAAAAAAAAAGGTTTACATTATTTCCCTTTGATTGAAAGATTCAACCGAGTGTTCGACATCAGATCATCTATTCACATTCAAAGGAATGTACTCGGGTAATTTGGGAATCATCGACATCAAAGGTGATATCCCTCACACTTGCTAATGATCCTCATCATTGACTAATAATCAAGTGGTTTCTACCATGTTTGACATCAAGACATGTAATCACATGGATAGAATTCTACTTTGTTGAAGACGAGACAAAGACCCTGGGTATCTGTTAAGCACTCATTTTTTCCCCTGGGTTGCGATGGAGTATTTGTATGAGTCATAGTATGGATACACATTTTGTATGTTCATGGATGTGTTCAGATTTGTAGCTGTATGACATAAATCTACATTGTATGTCTGGTATCTATGTCCAAGTTTCAGTCTTCTTCACATTGATCTACGCTGTATTCTAGTAGCCATGACTTTTTAAATATCACATGGATCTGCAGTGTATTGGTCAGCAACCATGTTGTGAGTCGTATGGAAATATATCAAAGTGTAAATGTACTGGAAGATGAGCTTGGTTGTTGAATATCTCTAATAAATGTACTCTTTCCTTGAATTGATAACTTGTTCCTACAAAGCATTCACCTATCCTATCCCTCTAGCCTCATACTTGGGGGGGCATTTTGTTACACACATTTCTTGTCAACATCATGTAATGAGATCAAAGTATCAGTTTTTGCCTTAAATCTTCAAGTTTTGAAGTTAAAAATGGACAAGGATAAATGATTTTAGACTTTTGGGCACCACCGCACTTTCCCTATGGTCAAGGTGCGGTACCTATGTCGGTAATGCTCTTTTTACTTGAGTAGTAAGCGATGCCGCCGCCAATTTCCTTTATGCAATGAGCGATGCTCCCCTAGTAATGCTCTATCCCTTTGTAAAAAGAGCGATTCTTGAGTTTTAAAGGAAAAAATAGAAGCTTCAAGAGGCTTCTTGAAGCTTGACTTCATGGAGCCTCATCCCTAAGGTTAAGGACCACCTGGAGCTCGAGATCCATCATTTTAGGATCCTCCCTCCACCTCACCCATGAGATCCTCAACCTATTCTATCCTCCCATGGATTTAAATACCATCTCACCCCTCATGGGTAAGGGGAGGAATATTATGTTATTGCATCTAAACTCTGGCCAAATTCAACCAAGAATAGTGAGCAATTGGTAGGAAATCTTGGAGCTTTGAGGCAAGGTTCACTTGAGAAGGGTTTCTCAACACTAAGGCTTAGGTTGTATTCTCTCTCTCTCTCTCTCTCTCTCTCTCTCTCTCTCCATTTCATTAATGCAAATAAAGGTTTCTTTTCTATGAAAATTATTGTGTTTGAATCATTGTATTTATTGTTGAACTCCTTGGTCATTAACATAAGATCATAATTTAATATTGTTACATTGAGCCAGAGTGTGTTGTTTGTTGTGTATCTTACATGACATATGTGGAGATCAGACACTCAAAATACCATCCTTTTACAGCTTGTAAGAGGTAATAAAGTTTTTCATTCAAGTGGTTTATGTAATCTTAGGGAAATATATTTTATGTTGTGATTGCTTTGTTCTAGTTCTGAGTGTTTCAGGCTAGGGAAACAACTTCTATCCGTAGAAGGTGAGTATTTATGGTAACACCCACATGCAACTGTCCACATGAGAATTGGTTATATTGAGGTGACCTTAGTTTCTTTTCCTAGGTATCACAGGGGGTACTTGCAGAGGTTATTCTATGAGTGTCTTGGCCAAGTAGGGGTTAGATGACACAGTCTCTTTATGTGTTAAAGCTGAGGGCCACTATAATTGGTTACACACCTCCGCTTGTAGTGTATGGGAGTCTCAGGCCTTTGCTAGGTGAGACATACCTATTGCATTGTGGAGCTCATTTTTCCTCACTCCTTTCTTTTTTTGCATCTGTCCCAGCTTACTTACGGGTGTGCTCTATGTTCGCTAGTTGTATTTAAGGATCGTAGTTACTTGGGTCTCTTTTTCCACGGAGTCATCATGGATAGAGTTTTGACACTTCGCCATTCTCATCTTTTAGCAGGATTACCGCCATTTGATCCTTCATAGCCTCTTTATAAGAGGGACATAAATTATACATGATCTCTTTCCCATCGAGGTATCCATAGAATTTTTATCATGAGTACCACTTATGAGACTCTAGAGTTCCCTCCATCCTCTCCATCCTCATTGGGAGGAGGATCCCATGAGGCTCCTTCTTCATCTACTTTAAGGATTCCTGGGATTATAGTTTATACCAACACTCACATGGCTAGTCCTTCCCACTTGGTAGGAATGAATTATTTTGACTTCACAGGATTTATCCCAAAATTTTCCTTAGGAAGGTCAAGCATTGAGACATAGTCCATTCCCTTTAGTTTGAGTGCTTTTACATTCAACATGAAAAATATTTCAACTAGTATTCCATCATCCATCTAAGGTCCTAGTGTCATCCATAGTGTTGGACTGGGAGGAACGTCAGCCCCTTACACTACACATCGGTTTGAAGGTGGTCATATTCCTTATTCCTTCTTCTACTCCATTTGTTGGGGGGGGGGTGGCCATCCTCTTCATACGATATTCACACTAGTGTTCATATTGTTAGGGGTGGTGGTGGATATGTGAACGTTGGGTCTACGAATTACATCACTTCTTTCGTCCCATTGTCCACTACACCTATTCCTTCGAATTCATTTCTCATGATGAATCCTCCCCATATTCTAAGTCGACCCTTGGGAAATTCTGATCCCTTTGGTTGCATTGTTCCCTCGTCATCTGGTATCCTTGTGTCTAGAGGTTATGTGCCTCCCCAGGTGTTAGGGGGTCATCCAGTACACTAGACAAGTAATTTTTCGTTATATGGTCCCCCCTTCTCAAGGAATTCCCCACATCCAAATGACTGTGAATCCTTACATGGGTCATATGGGAGGAGGTTACTATCCAACTGGTCGAGGTCATGGACTTTAATAGAACCAACTATATCAGAACCAATCTTTCCAGGGAGCATGGAATGAAATGGCACAACCTAGGCTCCCATTTTTAGTTACATTAAACTTTCCCGATTTATCCAAACTCACGAATGACCCGGTGTGTCATGATCGGGCATGGCCTCATGTTCCCACCAAACTTCCTTCAGATGTTCCAAAGTTTGAAGGTAAGAATGGAGAGGATCTTGGTGATCATGTCACTACTTTTCATATATGGTGCTCTTCAAATTCATTGAATCATGATTCCATTCGATTACGACTGTTTCAATGCACCCTAACAGGTTTAGCCATGAAATGGTATATAGAGTTACCTGCGGGCACATACCAGAACTTTAATGACTTGGCCTTGGTCTTGCTTAACCACTTTTAATTGTTAGTATGATAGGATGCCGGTACCGAAATTTTATTGACCTTTTGGAAAGACAAAACTACCCATATTTTTGACCATATCCAAGAGTGGCATAGACAAAAGCGATTGATTAAGGCCAACATTCCTCCAGAATTCTTATTGGAATGGTTCCTTAAGTCCTTACTGCCTTATATTACAAAAGATGTTTTGACGTTTAAAGTGACAACTAAGGAACATGCCATTTTTTGAGGTCAATAGTTAGACCTTATTTACGCTCAGTCTAGGCTCCTTTATGATATTATCCCTGATGCTCCGCAGTCAAATCACAATCCCAAGTTTAAACCCAGGCCACATGTCGATGGCATCATAGGCTCTGCGAGTGTGAAAGTTGTGGACCAGAATACGTATCAAATGTAGACCTTTCGTTTTAATCAGTCTGCGATTGAACAAGCTGCGGGTTCATCTGCCCCCACCCAATCAATGGATGTACATTTTGTGCAATCATCGAACTATACAGGTAACCAACAACCCATACATAATAGGAGAAAGGGGAGGAATAATAAGAAGGGTTGGAACAAAAAGCAGAATGCTAATGATGACAAGAACAACGAAGATGTTGGGGGGTACAAGAAGACTAAATGGAAGGCCAAATTCCCTTGTAAGCTTTGTGTGGGAGACCATATTACGTACTTGTGCCCTAGAATCGAGGAAGCCTCAAAGTTTATTGCCCAAAGCCCTGCTGTGCAGATTGATCCCCTTCGACATAATCAAAACATGACTTTGAGGACTTCGACCACCAGAAGTGGTTCTGGTGGGAGTCAAAACTCTCCAGGCATGGAAAGTGATCATAGTTGTATCAATATGATGTCGATTGTTCATGTTATGATCCATTCACTTGATTATGGTTCGTCACAACCAACCATGGGTAAAGAGCCTCTTCCCCCAGAGATTCCTTTATAGATTGACAAGCCTGGCACTATACCATGCATTCCTAAATAGGTCTTGAGGCATTTGGGTTGATTGTTCATGTTATGACCCATTCACTTGATTATGGTTCATCACAACCAACCATGGGTAAAGAGCCTTTGCGCCCGGAGATTCCTTTGTAGATTGACAAGCCTGACACTATACCATGCATTCCTAAAGAGGTATTGAGGCATTTGGGCTAGAATCACAATTCCTGAGCCTCCCAAAACTATTCTATTATTGAGGATTTGGGCCAGAATCATCATGCAATGTTGACTTTAGAGGTGCTTCATACTTGTCCCTCACAGAGGAAAGCGCTGTTAGCTGCTTTAGGAGCAATTGACCCAAAAAAACCTAGTGTCATCAGGTTTGAGACTAACAGTGTCCAACATCGCTTGCATTACCATGTGTCTTTTCAAGTCCATGTGGAGTGTTTGAAAAACACCGTCAAACATATAGTTATTTATGAAGTTGTTGAGACCTCTGTGATGTCTCTTTCTTGTTGGAAAGGCCTTGGCTCTCCCATGTTGGATAAATTAATGACTATGTTGGCATACTTTGATGGACATTTCTTTAGAACACATGGCATTATTCATTCCCTTCATGTCCAACTAGGGGGGAAGACCTTTTAGGTCGAGGTTGAGGTGGTTGATGCACCACTTGAATATAATATGTTACTGGGAAAGAGCTAGATTTATGCCATGAAAGCGATTGTGTCGTCGGTATTTGTTGTTGTGCACTTTCCCTATGAAGATAGAATCACGACAATTGATCAACTGTCATTTGATAATTCTGGTTCGTCAGCATCACTGGGTCCCACTATCCCAGTGATTGATAATTCTCAAATAGAAATTGAGAACATTGGTGTCAGAATGTATTATTCATTATTGGGAACCTTTATTTTTTCAGCACCGATTCTAGCTATCAATTCTACGCCTGGTGGCATCGTATCACTATTGAGTCCAGTGTTCTTTCGTACTTCCCATTTGAGTGATCCTTGGAATCTACCCTCTTCGAGTCATTAATATAAAGGTCTAGCACCTAGCATCACATAAATATTGTTATTTGCAACGCATACCACCTACCAAACCATATTTGATATCATTGCAGTATATGATCCTTCGCCTTTGTGGATGGGAGAGGGGTATCACCTGGTGTCGCTCGCTTGGGTTGACATTTTGTCATGCTCACATGATTTTCTAAATGACACTTTTCCTTTATTAGAATCTATTATCGAGGCCATGACTGGTCCAAAACAGTCCTAGGAAGAAATGCATCATCAATCCTACTTTCTCCTAGAGCTCGAATAGATTGAGCATGATGAGTTTCAGATGACCTTAAGCAAAAAAGATACTCATCCCATGACCCCATTGACACTCATGGTATATATTCCGAAGGTAACATGGTGAACATATCATCAATTATCTCAATCAACATTTATCAAACCCCTAGTAAGATAGAGAACATTTATATCGGTGTTGATTGTTCACTCGAATAAATTCAAACATACACCAAGCTATTTAAGGAATTGTTTGATGTATTCGCTTGGTTGTATGAATAAATTACAGGGATTTATCCCCATATTGTTGAACATGAAATAAAAACATATCCAAATGCTAAACCTATTTGACAACATCTATGTGCTGTGAATCCCTGTAAAGCGCTTGCCATCAAGGTTGAGGTAGAGAAATTTCTCCATGATGGATTCATCTACCCGGTTCCCTTAACTGAATGGGTATCCAATCTTGTTCTTGTGGATAAGAAGAAGGGGGTCCTTTGTGTGTGTACTGATTTTAGAGATATGAATAGAGCCTATCCTAAAGATAACTTCCCCACACCATAGTATCGATCATATTTTGGATGAGTGTGTGAGAATCAACGTATTTTCATTCATGGCAGTTTTACAGGATATAATCAAATCCAAATTAAACCTTAGGATCAACATAAGACCACATTTATATTTCCTTGGGGTTCTTTGGAATAATAGAAAATTCCTTTGGGCCTGAAAAATGTCAGAGCTACTTTCCAGTGGACGATGACCTTTTCCTTTCACGACCTTAAGCATATTATTGAAGTGTATCTGGATGACCTCGTTTCTCACTCTCATCTGAGAGTAGATCATCCATCACACCTTCGTTTGGTCTTTGAAATATGTCGTTGTTATCAAATTCATTTGAACCCCCAAAAGTGCATCTTTTGTGTCTGGATTGATCGATTATTGGGATTCATTGTATTGAAAGAAGGGATTAGGGTGGATCCATTGAAGGTAGAGGCAATACTTCGATTGCCTCCCATGAGCACAATTAGAAAGCTTCAGAGTATCTAAGGGATGGCTAATTTCATATGTCATTTTGTTGCGAATTATGCTAATTCGACCAACGGTTTTATGCGCTTATTGAGGGAGAATACTATGTTCCTATATGATGAGACAACCCAAGAGTCCTTTGATGCTCTCAAGAAATCCTTGGCATCGACTTCTCTACTTAGTCCACCTGACTATGGTAGAGATTTCTTGTTGTATGTTGCCACATCACAAGAGACGATTGGTATGGTTCTGGTTCAAGAGGATGACGAGTTCCATGAGCATGTGATTTATCATCTTAGCCAGAATCTCATCGATGTAGAACTCCGATATACTCATGTTGAGAAGGTGGCCTTAACCACTGTTCATGCTGTTCAACGATTGAGACACTACATATTACTTTGCTAGATCACGATCATAGGTCATATCAATCCGTTTCAGCTCATCCTGACCAAGCGAATGATAGGGGGAAAATATAATAAATGGATTGTAATCTTACAAGAATTTAACCTTGATTTTGCTTCAGCAAAATTGAAGAATTCTTTGGTCTTCACAGAGCAAATATTAAATCTCCCTAGGATGGACGAGGACATAATTCATGAATACTTGTTTGTCGATGAGCATATTTTCTCATCTCGTCTACAAACCATTGGTATGGAAACATCATTGTCTATCTAGAGACTCTAAATACCCCTTCACATATATCGAGAGATGACCGACGATGCTTACGCCATAATTCTAAGAACTACCTCATCGTTGGTGACAATTTGTATCGTTGTGAGTTGGACTCTATCTTGCATCATTGTTTAACTCATGAGGAAGTTGAGGTCGTGTTTAGTGACTGTCACAGTGGGGTAGATGGCAGTTATTTATCTGAACTTGCTACAACTCACAACATTTTAAGAGTGGGTTTTTATTGGCCATCAATCTTTAAAGATTGCGGTAATGCGGTCAAGAGATGTCACCTTTTCCAAGTGTTCTCTTGAAACATATGTTCACATCTTGCCCCGTTGCATACTATTATCACCGTCAGTACCTTCACAAAGTGGGGGTGTATTATATGGATTGTAACCTAGAGCCAGCTAGGGGGAACAATCATATTATTGTGTCCATTTATTAATTCATGAAATGGGTAGAGGCTATGCCTACAATTAAATCCGATGGTGAGACTACCACTCACTTCGTGTTCAATCATATTATCACCCGGTTTGAAATCCTAAAAGAGATTGTCATTGAGCATGGAAGTCACTTCTAGAATAAGATGATGGTGGAATTAGCTCTGAAGTTGGGGTTTAAGAAAGAAAAATCCTCTTCTTATTACCCCCAAGTGAATGGCTAGATCAAGGTTGTTAACAAATATCTTAAGGTCGTTCTACAAAAAACCATTAGACAAAGCAAAACCAGTTAGTATATCATGTTGTACCTTTCTTTGTGGGATTACCAGGTCATGGTTAAGACTTCCACTGGTTCTTCACCGTATCATCTCGTTCATGGGGTGGAGTCTATTTTACAGGTTGAATGTGAAATCCCTTCCTTGAAAATAACCATATAGATCTTTCCTAACACCTCTAATTTAGAAGAATGATTAGTCCACTTGGATCACCTTATTGAGCAACATCAAGATGTTGTGGTGGAATTAGAAGTGAATAAGCATTGTGTCAAGTCCTAGTATGATAAGTCTGTCCCTCCCCATAGACATAATGAAGCTGACTTGGTCCTTTTATATGATCAAGCAAACAAACGATTGGGGGCAAGAAAGTTTAATCCTATGTGGCATGGTCCTTACGTTATGAGGCGTGTCTTCGAAAAAGGGGGCCTATGAGTTAGAATATTATGAAGGGAACATCCGAAAGGATCCTAGAAATGGGCTCTACCTTAAGAAGTACTACGCTTGATATTTTTTTTAATCTCGGGATAGTACCTTGCATACTATTATATAATTTTACATAGTTTTTGGTTTCCTTGTAGTGTCGTTGGTTTGTTGACATGCTTCCTATTGTTTGGAATATGTCAACGAAGTCTTTGATTTACTTAGGATTTTTGGATAGTGCTAGTATCCATACACAAAATATAGCTTCTGCTACTTGGGTTATTTATGCACCTAAGGGACAACTTATGTCTTTAGGAGGAGTATACCTCCAGCCTTCCTCAAATAATGTGGCTGAGTAAAGTGCAATAATTAAGTTATCATGCAATTCCATTTCAAATGGTATTCAATATATAGAGGTTTTCCTTGGTTCACTGTTGATCGTGTCACAATTGAATGTCCTGTACCATGTCAGAGATCCTACATTGTTGAGAAGATTCTTAAGGGTAAGATTATCGAACGAAAATTTGATTACATTAAATACATTCATATACCTAGACGTTATAATCAAGTTGTTGATTCATATGCAAATTATATTTTAGATTGGAATTTGTCACATAATTAAAGAAACTTGTACATAAAACATTCACATTCATATTTAGATACATGTGTATATATCAAACCGGTCGCTATAAGTTTTATTTATAAATAAGAGTTCCAAAAAATATGGTGTCATAGTACAAAATTAGGCCTCAAGCCCTCAAAATATACATGGCCGATACAAAATATAATATCTTGACATCTAGGCCTTTGGGTTTAGATGATGATCATGATAGCACACTACAATGTTTTCCAAAATCCTGAATAATCTAACCCACAAATGGGGTACCCCGACTACATGCCTCTACAATGCCTTGAGCAGGTCCTCAACCTATACCATGGGGATCCTATGTGTCAAATGGGCCAAGTTTCCATGCACATTCTGCAGTGTCCGGTTGGCATCAACACCAATCATCTCATTTCCTTGACTTCTTATATGTCACTGCCATGGGAAACCATCCGGTCATCGTGGACCTACGTCTCCACAAACAAGCCTAATGTCAGTACATGATACCTCCCAAAACATGTTGTTGATTTATTAATATAAAAGACACAAAATTATGAAATATTCCAAAAACACAAAATAAATCTCACCAATGTATCTGAATGCGGACCCTGGTGGTAGTGGCATATATGAAAGTCAATCCCTGCATAGGGATAGTCATCTATGGGAATGATCTGTTGCTGCCACTAGTGGAAAAAAACAATTGTCAATGAGGAAGGTGGTATACCTCCTCCTACCATTAGTATCACCTCAGTACAATGAGTTTGGGCTGGATCCCGTAGAATATGAGGAGGGACCACAAATCTGGGACTAAGGATTAGTGCCCTCTCAAGGAAGAAAGTACATAAAATATTGGTGAAACCAAAATTCTTGATTCAAACTAGCTTATAGTCCGACAATTGAGGTTTCATGTTAGCCAATAAGGATGTGCTCTAGTCATAGATAACGAGCCTCATGCATTCTATTGCATAGAACATAAGAGGTTGTGATGCCTATTGTAGTGATGCCAACCCCGCTATTCTAGCCAAAACTAGAATGATCACATTCAAACTGAGACTCAAGATCGCGTTGATGGGGACTTGAATTCCCATCTTCTCAGTGTCAGGATCATAATACAAACATATATACTCATCAATAGTCATGCCTCCGCTTGCTCCACGAGCCCTAAGGTTTACTACCTAGCCTCGACAGGATAGTCATGTAATAAAATAAATGTGTTTCACCTCTAGTCTAAGTGGCATCCCATCTAGTATGAATGGCTCCGTGTCTAGATCCCAGTAGCTTATAAGCATTTCTAGTAGTCTTGGTTGGGCCCTCAAGCTCCCAAACTTACAAAACTTGTAGAGCTCACATATTTGCAATGCTTGTTGGGCGATCAAAACACTGTGCACAGCTCTATCAATGTGTTCATGCTCTCTCTCCCTCTATTCAAGCACCATATTGCAAAGAATAAGAGATTAAGTGAAGTTCTTGACTTAAAAAAAACATACATGCCTTATACGTGGGTCACAGTGTTGATAGGTTGATCACCACGTGGGAAAGCTTCGCTTTTCCCATGTATACCCATCCCTATATGCGACCCGATAACTTGTCACCCACATGGGCTGAGAAACCCACTTTTTTTGGTTGAAAAATTCAAAATATACCATGGAAACTTCAAATGAAAATAATGAATTCAAAGAGCATGGTATGAAGAGTTACGTGGTCCTGATGGTTGTTGATTTCGTGGTTCGAAGCTCCTGGAATCCGCCTTTGAATTTCAAGGGTCCAATGAGCTCCAAAATCACTATAAAGGGTTAAAATCCAAATGGTATGGTAAATGGTTAATTTTTTACTATTTTTTTAAAAAATTTACCCACTTTCCTATAGTTTTGACTCTTTATTGATTATCTATAGCTGTTTTGGACTAATATTGTTGTGCAAGGTCCATTTTTTTATGTAGTTTTCATTGATCTTTAGTGGATTTTTACCATTCCCAAGCTGTTCATGCCCATGGCGGGTATAAAATACGAGCTGGAATATAGGATAGGATTATATTTTGTGTGCATTTTTGCATTATCCCATGACTATGTCACATTAACCATAGGTACGAACCCGCTTCTTAATGAGAAAGAACCATCTCGTTTGCTACTAGACGTGTCATTACGTTAGTGATAAATATTTCTTGATCATAGGTACCCTAGTTTGACCCACTTCACCATATGGTTCCCATGCTAAGCATCCTCCTTAGGCCTGGGATTCCCTTATAATATTTCCCTAACTTCAAACAGAAACCTCATGTTCTTTCCCACCCATTATGTTGTCTACTTCCATCAGGGAGTCCCGCTTTATATAAATTGTAAATGCATTGCATATATTCACTTGCCTTATTGAGCTTAATTCTGATTCTCTACTTTACTTTTATAATCCATGTTTCCTGAGCTTGTCTCAATCCTAGCCAAGTAGAGCCTCTTATTTATCCTTTTTAGCTTGATCACCTCGTATCCTAAAGGAAACATTCCCATGAGTGTCCTTATCCTGCATATGCTTCTGTGCATTGAGCATTCGTATGTTCCACTGCTTGGAACTAGTTTTCTTTCCCACGACACTCGTTCAATATTTATTATACTATAAGCACATTTTATTATTTTTCAAGTTTTCCAATATAAAAAAGTCCAAAAAAACAAAAAAAAAAAACATAAAAGCTGTACGAGAAAATATATTTTCTTATATTGGCAGTTATCGTGTTGCCTTCTAACATAGCACATTTTATGAGCCTATTGATCATGGGTCGGGTTTCTAGCATGACTTTAGGAGATGTACTAATTATTTAGATCTTTCTCAATCGAATGGTTAAGCTTCTTGTCACTATGGAGCCTTTGTTGATGCCTCTTATGTCACAGAGTTGTCCTAGTTTGTACATTGTGTCTATGCTTCCTAAGTATCTCCATCTGCCTCATGCTCTTGTTTGAAGTAAGTATTTAGATTGAGTCAGAAATTCCTTATTTATTCTGACTCTTCATGTCATCCATTGTCAATACATCACATAGTTGTGGTCCTACTTGGCACCCTGGGCCTACTTTCATCATTGGTAGGTGATCTTGAACTCAGTATATGACATCTCATCATTGGTCACCGAATGAGTGGTTTCCATTGTGTTCAACAACAATATATCTATTCACAAATGGTATTCATGTAGTGTATTGGTTTCCATTAGACCCTATTGGTGGTTTCCTCATCTATATCAATAGTTTTCATCATTGGCTTCTATTTAGGGGGTCTGTTTCACATGATACTTGCATCCAGTATGCATGAGAGGCACATATGGTCACTGGTTTGTGTACATCTTATTCATCTGATTTATTCCAAATTATCCAGCCTCGATGTTGTACCTCGTATTGGTTGATGGGGGATTCAATAACGCCCTCCTTCTAGTGGATTCCAATCCATTGAATTAGATAATTTATTCTAGATTTGGGATCTAGAGTTAGTTGAGTTCATTGAGACTTGTAGTCATTAGTGGTAGGTTCTCTCACCATCGACAGATTTGGGAATATATCAAGCTCCCTTGATCAATGAACTCTTTAAGTGTTTGACCTAAACACCTCTATTCACACTTGTTGAGTGCAATTTGTACCTTGACACCCATTTTAATCATCAGTGGGATGTCTCGCATATTTTAATGATATACATCAATGACTGAAAAACAAATGATGTTTCATCATGTTCAACCTCAACACCTATATTCATGTGATGGGACTTGTACCATCAACTGTTTGTGTAGAAGACCTCAGAGTATGGTGGCATTCCATAAATGCTACTACCTTGATCACGACAATACTTATGGGATTTCAGTTCTCATACCAGAGTAGTGTACCTGATTATGTACCATATGTCTTCATTCAATATGAAAAACATACTTCATTGTGTATTAGTGACATGGCTGTGACCACTTCTGACATATGTCTATTATGCCTATTTAGTGACATTGTACTTATATGTATCTGAGATTCCTATTTGTACTCCATATATGTAGTCATGTACACAAAGTTATCATTGTATTATGCTGACGAGTGGCTAGTTCTTCCACCTGGATCTTCAGTAGTCCACCCCTGGGACTATTATAATGTATTTAGGCCATCGTGTACCCCTCTGACCTCACACATTAGGGGGCATATGTTATAGCATGATTTTCCACACCTCATGCATCATGCCTTAATGGCCTTCCCTTGTCCCTATGTAGGCTCCCTATGCTTCAGTTTAACCCTTAAAAAGTCATTTTTGAATAATCAGTTATACATTTCACGTATACACATCTAGAACCATTACAAACCACGTACATCGGGTTTGATGCTAAAAAAAAATGTTTGGATTTTTCCTCATCAAGTAATGAATACCTTGATCCTTGGCCTTCCATATGTGAGGAAACGCTCTGATTCGACCCTCCACTTCCCATTGGAGGGCCATATATTGATCCATTATGAAGCATTGGAGGGGGAGAAAATTTGAGGGTAAATAGACTATAGCAAAATTTTTCCCCGTTTCCATATACTTGACTTTGCATCCCTTTTTCCTTATAGATAGAACAATTTGTGTTCATCTCCCATGTGCTCCATTCCATTTTTTGAGCTTTCCTTGTATGGAGGATTGAAGTGGTGGAGGCTAAGGTGGAGGGACTTGGTTTCTCAGTTCTAATGAGGCGCTGACAAAGGTTTTCACATTGTATCTTTGTTTTTACATTAATATAAATATCCATTTCTCGTCCAAATTTCATGTGCAATTGTTTATATTTATCCATGCGGTGCAATTTCTTTATACATGTTTAAAAGGATTATGCTAGATTGAATACTAACACTTAATATATTTAATGCTTGGATATATGTTTATTGTTGAGGGAAAATTGGAGGGACAAGATTTTGATCTTGAGCTCTGTCAGAACCCCAAAAATTTCAAAAATTTAAAAACTTTTAAATAGCATAAATGTATGTTAACACAATCGTTAAATACTGATTAGTTAATGCTATTTATTTTGTAACTGTAAGATCTTTACTTGGTTGGAATGCTAGTTGAGTTTTTCTTCAGTTTTCTGATTGTTCTCTGTTTGCAACAGCAAGTGGATATGTTACGTTAGACTGGGCTTACTTAGCTGTAAAGCTAACGCACACAGTTTTCCTTTCTCTTACAGATCGACAGGTACAGTTTTTGGGATTGCTGCTAACAGATCATTCTAGAGTAAAATAAATCATATGCTGTTATCAAGTGCTTTCAGTAGAGAACTAAATAAATAGATTGCATGTTAAACGGACTATTCAGCTTCTACAGGTATAGCCTCCTTTATTTCACTTTTGATATAAAGCAAAAATATGATGAGAAAGGTTAAAAGACACTAAAGAAAAAGATCGTCATTTCCAGTTATATCTATGAACTTTTCAGTTGAATGCACATTCAGAGATAAGGATGGCAGTTTACATAGATTTCTTTTCCAATATTGCCTATAAAAAAAATTATTGAATTACTAGCACTAGGTAAGGGCTACAAAAGTGATGTTCAGTAGCGAAATTAAAAGCTGAAAAGGGGCTCTTACAGGTTTCTAATGTCGCCCTTTTGAATGGTTAAAATCACTAGTTCAATTCATGTAATTAAACAGAGTTCTTTGAATAATTAAGAACATAGACATTTATAATAATATCAGTTATGATAAATGATCTACGTCCCATGTTGTACATGGTCATTCCTTGAGATAAATAACTCACAATAATGAGATCATTTGACATGTAGAATAATATAGATTAGACTCCTTGTTATATTATTACATTAAGTAATTGGTCGCAAGGTATATGCTGTATAATTTATACGACTATAACTCTACACTTAGATTTCATTGTTCTTGTAATATGAGTTCATTGATTATATTATAATCAAATGAGATAACTTCATCATAACCTCAGATGAGGTCTCAAACCATAACTTTTACATTTCAAAAATGTTTGAACTAGACTTAACAAATTACAAGTCTCTTGTAGTTCATGGTTTTTGTATGAGGAACCAATATTAATAGCTTAAACATTACAATGCCAATATTCCAAAGTTATAATGTCATTGTTGAATGTTATTACAATGCACTAGGTTTAACATAAGTTGGATATAGCTTATACTGTTGCAATGTATTATTTGTTTTTATATTTGATGATTAACATTATGTTATTTGACTTTATGCAGGTCCAGGTCGAAAGGTGAATATATGGAACTTTCCACCATGATTAAGTTGGCAATCCAACGATACGAAACATTTGAGTCCGACCCACTCATTGATAATAATTTAAAGGTGTACGTGGCTGCCTCCTCGCCATGCATTGGGCAATATAAGTTGACTTGCCTCCAAATCGATTCAGTCCTCCTCTCGCTTGCGGGCTTTGAGCTCTGCTCTGCCAAACCCTAGTGGTTCTTTGCTGGTCGATTTGCTTGGAGACAGCCTGGTGTGTAGCCCGTCTTCGTGGTGCTCTTGCGTGGGCTGTGTTGAGTTGCTCCTTAGAGAGTTGTGTTGTGTTGATTCTTTGCAGGCTGTGTTGTATCGTTACTTTGTGGGCTCTGTCGAGGTGCTGTTCGATTCTCCCGGTGATGAAACCTGTGCTCATTCGTGACTGTTGATACTTCGTGTATTGAGGGTTTACAGCATTGTGAATGCTGGTGGTTGACACTCGCGTCTCCTTTGGGAAAGGGAGTTTGGGTTCTACGCGGACCATTTTTCCCGGTGATGAAAGGGTTCCAGTACCCTCGTTCCAGTCTGCTTACTGCTTGACCCTTCGCAGGTACGTGATTGTGAATGCAATGTGAAAGTTTTGTTTGTTTATAAAACTGTTAGGGTTACCAACTTACGATTTCATTTGCTTGGCAGGTTTGCCTTCCAATGTCATCTGCCTTTCGATGGCAGACTTGCCCTTCAAAGTCGTAGCTGTAATGAAAAGAAAATATGGCTCGGCGCTTCCTGGTAAGCCCGGTTCTTCGAAGTACGTCTCCATGCTGTATGTTGACAGGGTGCATAAACAGTTTCTTGATTTCTCTGCTCTTCGCTTAGCTGTAGAATACTCCCACGCTTCACTAGGGTTTATCCTTGTGATAAAAAGGTTTACGGCTCCTGGCCGAGACTGTGTTTAATGGTTTACTTGTAGATTAGTATGGCGAGGGTTGATAGGTGTAAAGTTTTGCTTTCGGGTTAAACCCTAGCTCTTTAAGAGCTTAACCGGCTACGGCCGTGGATGTAAACTGTTAATTACTGCAGGTTTTGGTTTTTAAAACAGGGTTTATAGGCTTTAAGCCTTTGCGTTATTTTAAATGTGAATAGTTACAAACAGGCTTCGAGCCTTGATTTTTCAGTTGGTTATGTTTATCTTTATAGGCCATCGGCCTTGCGTTTGCAGTGAAGGATTATTAAATGATTCCAGTACTTATTTTCCAAGTGTTTAATCGAGCTGAGTAATATTTTATGATGTGAAAGAAAAGTTTAAGAGGATA
>LPNX010482226.1:0-109445 GCA_001517045.1 Pseudotsuga menziesii
AGAGAGAGAGAGAGAGAGAGAATGACTAAAGTATGATATATAACATCAATACAATATGCAGTTAATAAATAATATATTGTAGTTAATAATATATATTATTATATGACATGGTAGAAGTCATTTTTCTTGGGATTAGTAGAGGCATGGAGGTAGCCATAGACACAAACAAAAATTATGGGAAGATTGTCGATGGTCGATGAAAAGGGAAGAGATTAGCTATCTATTGGGAAAGGATCCCATAAATTATGCACAATTATACACCCAAAATGCACAGTTATACACCCAAAGTGCATAGTTATACACCTAAAGGGCAGTTAAAATTTCCCCGCCTCTCCCATATTTTATTCTGGTTGTCTCATTTTGTTTCAACGCATTTCGCTGTGCAAATGTCAATTAGCGAATGGACATCAACAACATAGGATTATGGTTCACTTATTTTGTTTAAATACATTAAGCTGTGCAAATTTTGATTAGGGAATGGATGTCAACGACATAGGATTATGGTTCACTCTTTTTTTTTCAACGATTTTGCTGTGCAAATGTTAATTAGGAAATGGACGTCAATGGCATAGGATATCTTCCTGAAAATTCTTGTCGGTGCTAGAAAATGTTGTTCAAAACTGTTGCTAGTTTTATTTTACCTGTTCTCTCAAGGAACTGGTCTCCCACTAAAACTTATATAGTGAAGGGCTCCCATCTTACAATAGTCTTGGATTTATTGATAAAAAATTGGATGAATTTTACATTTTGGCTGAGATTTGGCGAATTTCAAACCTCTATGTTGAAATTCGTCGAATCTCGTGATTTAGGGTAAATCCCATTGCCAACAAGAGACCATTGGGTAGTAGATAATGGAAGGGGATACTATGCATCTCATTGAAGACACCAGTTTGGTCTTTTGATATAGCATCCACATCCATATGTAATAGGTTTCCACTTTGGTCTTGTGACTTAGGGAAAATCCCATGGTCAAAAAGAGACCATTGGGTAGTAGAGAATGGAAGGGGATACTTACTATGCATCTTGTTGAAGACACCACTTTGGTAGTATTTTGATATAGTATCCACATCCATATGTAAGAGGTTTCAAGTTCTAACTAAAAAGACATTGACAAATAAGTTAATGCAGGGAAAAATACCCAATGTATAGGATTCTCATAAGTCACTATGAAAGCAAAAATGATCCACATGGAAGATATTCATTCTACACTCTAATCCTTGACAATTTTCATCATTAATTTTCCAAAAGTAAAAAAACCATAGTAAGCAAAAATAAAATGAGCTGCTTGTTTACCATACTAGAAAATAACAGATATCAAGCTTACCTCACTAGCAAGGCTATATTTTGTGTAGTCAATAACATGACGCGATGCTCTGCCAATACTTTCCTTCATCCTTGACAGCGTCTCTAGCATTCCTTCAAAAGTGTCCCTAGCAATTGAAAAGATGTTGTTTATCTAGGTGACTTGTCCCTTTAGTGACAAGATCAAAACCTAAAAGTATCAGAATATAAGGTTGATTCAAAATAATTCTAGATTAGTATTGTTACAGTTCTTTACTTCTGTTATCTTCTATACATTATTTTTATTAGTTATAATATTGTTACTATACATGGAATTTGGTAAATCATCTCAAGGACCAACTTTAATGCAGTGACTAGCGGAATGTTAAAGTTGAAAGAGATGAAAATTATGTTTGATTTTATTGCAGTTTAAATTTATTGAAGCAATACTATTTTGAATCTAATGTTGTTTCATGATTCTGTTTATGCATTAAAGTGTATTTTTATGTTAAACCTAACGTAACCCTAAACTTTAACATTAATATGTTTTATGTTTCTATCCACCTCCTTCTGCCTTAACCAACAACATGATTCTAAGCTTCTTTAAACTGGTAGGAACATGCCCAGTTGAAGCTTGTTCAACTTGAGCTCAACAAATCTCAATGAACAAAGGAAATGTAATGTCCCTGACCCTTCGACAAGCGAAGAGGACGCTACTAACACCAATCATATGGGCAAACAGCCCCATGAACATGAATAGACATCAATGCTGAAATAAAAAGCTTAACATAATACATACTAAGATGCATAAAACATACAAGGATGCATGGTTACTCAACATTTAGCGGAAGCAAACATATACATTCCAACATTTAGCATGTTCATCATTCTCATGAAACAGTAGATATAACTACAGAGATGAAACAGTCACAAGTACTTATCTTTTAATGAAGAACTCACCCCGCAACCAGCTACATCGCTGCAACATTCCACCCAACCATAGGCCAGTGTGTTCATCAATCTCTCAGCAACATTGCCACCCCCGAGCTGGGCATGATTCCTCAAGGACTAAGGGTCAATGCAGGCTTACACATAGCCAAGGTTTGCCAATTAGCCAAACCCACATAGTAGGGTTCACCAGTTCGTCAAGGAGCTAGGAAAGGCTAAATGATAAGCTGGTGGCCTCAACACAAGCTTCTCAAGCATACCTAGCCTCTAATCCCACTCTCAACAGTCCGAAGACCAACCACTGCATACTGCAGCAAAACAATCCATTCACAGCTCTGTGAAGAAGGCAAAGACAACCGGGTGGCAATCCCAACCAACAGGTGAAACACAGTTCGGATCCACAAGACAACTCAGAGTTGTTCTTGGTCCTAGCATGGCCAAAAAAACTCAGCAACAACCCAAAACTAGGGTACATCAACAGCCACAAAATCACAATGAAAACTATGGAAACCTTACACAGTCTCAAAACAGAGGAGAAGCCAAACTCCCAGCGTGGACAGAGGAAAACTCAGCTAATGAGATGTGGCAATCAACAACCAACCAACATCCACGAGCCCACAGCACACGCCATCCCCAATGTAATGGCTAGAGAACTTACATAGGAAGAAAAGGGGAAAATAACAGACTCTCAACCTGTGCATAAAGGAAAAAGACACAGCCCAGGAAAAACATGGAAGAAAGAAACACACACGCAGTCCGAAATGGAAGAAGAAATCGGACTCTCAACAACATCCGAAAATCAGGGGAAGAACGATAGCAACCCAAATCATGGGTTAAACCAACAGCAAGCCTGAATCATGGATTAAAACCACGGCTATTTAACATACACAAGAGAAAATCGTGCCCTTGAGGCCTCTCTTCCAGCTTGCTGCATGCACAAAACCAAAGGAGAATTCCTCGACCAATGCATGAGGAAAATGAACCGAACTCCTCCTATGCGTCCCTTCGTGAGAGTGAATCAACTAGGGAAAAAGTGGCATCGTGGAGATAATGGCAGTGGAGGTTTCTTGCCAACGTGAGGTAAACTCGCTGGTGGAGTGTACGCGTGGGCAAGGACTGACAGTCCTGCCACACTTTACTCCCAGCCATAACTACCTCAACTACTCAACAAGACATTAAAGTGGTTGGATGAGACAAGGGAAGATGGCAAATCAAACAAGATGGTAACACATGGATTTCCCCCCCCCCCCCATAGTCCAAGGTTTGACATCCCCCACCCTTATCCTTTGGAATCATGCCCTTTTCATTTTTAACGTTGCACCATCATAGCTGGCTGTAGGTTTATTTTAATTGATGTGCATATTTACATGATGCCAAACTATAATGTGCCGGATAGCACGATCTACCATCGGCAACTATCCTTATTGCCGAAACATACACAACCAAATTGATGGTGAGGATTTTGCCTTTAGCTCCTCACCACGATTAATTACATTATATACATCATGCAAAAGGGATCAAAACCGGGGTGTTACATTCCCCTCCCCCTTGGAATAACATCATCCTCGGTGTTTCTAATACATAGGAATACATATACAATTTGCACATCCAAAATTTCAAAATTTTGCAAATCTATCCCACGTTCAATTATTTACTTTGAACGTTCAGGACCAAGCCCCTCAGATTCCATGAAATTTTCCTGCTGGTTCTCAGCTTTCAGCTTATCCTGAAGTCTAGGAACTTTGTGGATGTTTTCCTCTTCATGTTCCCTCATTGCGCAGTCCCGGCGTAAATGATGTCCTCTGGATTCCCAACATTTCACTGGCTGCTTCATCTTTACCTGCTCAATTTCGTTTGAGTCTTCATGCCTGGACCGTTACTTAACGGGTCTCTTGGATGAATGTCCCATCACTGATCCACCTTCCTTTCCCTTGCCAATTGCTCCTAGAAGGCTTTTCACCTCCCTTTCCAAACCAATAGAGTCTTGCAAAATCTAGTGGTTCATTTCATTCTGCCTTTTCTATATCTTGAGCATCTCTCCAAGATTTTCTTGGGTCTTGACAATCATTTGAAGGAGACTTCCAGCTAATTCCAACAACTTTTGATCTCCTGTCATGATCAATGTGCACCACCAAGTTTCACTTTTCTCACCTGTGAAATGCACCATTGAAATTATGTCAGACCAAGCATAATATAGACATTAAAATCAGTCAGTTAATTACCCAATTGGCATGACAGTTCAAGCCTCATCAAGGAGACTTTCATATTTTTCATGCCTTCCCAACAGGCACAGGAGCTCATTCATGTCCATTCTTGGGTAGGGAATTAACTATTCCAGCATTCACAAATTACTTTAAGCAAATACACACATTCCATTTCCAGTCATACATGCATTCAACAATCTTTTGTTTTCACAATGCATAAATATATATATATATATATATATATATATATATATAATTAAAAGGGAAAGAGAGAGCAGCAAGAGTTTTTCCCCTCTTTGTTTTGTTCCATCCTAGAACCCGCACCACCGCTGTGGCTTTTCATGCTCTCAGCCTCTTTCAATTCACCGTGAATGCTGGACCAATCCCTCTTGGTCATGACACTTAGTGTCTTCGGTATATTCCAGACCTCTAAACCATGGAGTCTCTCCACATGGTTTGTCTCGGCTACTAGGACCCCCATAGTCTTACTAGCACCTTTTTCATTACCACTCATTCTGAGCTCTCCAGGACAGTCACATGTCCACATGCACCCCTAGGATTCTCCCATAGTCTTCACTCCCGGTGATACCTATATCCAAACATTGAATAAATTCACATGTTTAGTTTATTCTCATCAGTTTTTATCTCTTAAACAAGATCTTAAAACATCATAACCAAATCATATACACATGTACATTCATAAGCAAAATAATCCAATACTTATCTGTATTGTGTGTTTCCTCGTTGGTCCACAGGATCATGCTTCGCTTTGCAAGCCTTGGGATCGCCTATGGACTTGGATGTTTAGGTCAGCACGCAGGCTGCTCCACAACATCAAATAATTAATGTCTAGCCAGTACATCCTCATGTCGACTGGGCTTGAAACTTTACCATGACCCTTCCCAGGTCCAAGATCTACTATGGATCCCCAGGCATATAACAGCCCAACATACACTTATATCAACAATAATACATACACTTATATCAACAATACACTTATACCAACATACACTTATATCAACATACACTTATATCAGCAATACACTTATACCAACATACACTTATATCAACAATAATGCACACTTATATCAACAATAACCCTTACTTCGCAACCCCTCACAACAACCATTTGCCTTTTATCTTTAGGGTGCAATACCCAGTTGTATCTATTTAGCCTGTCAACACAAGCAATATAAGCAAACTCATCAGCGTTATTGCTCTACAACGATAATCATATTTCATATCATTCACTATCAAGTATTGAGACACCAGGTGTGCGTCCACTCTCTAGGGTGTAGTCAGTATTGAAAACCCTTTCATAAATCGACATCGGGAAAGTGTGCACCCATTTCCAATGTGAGCCATGTAGGCCCTATGCATACTCAAGAAATCGGTCATCATGGAAATAATATCAAAACATGTTCTGCATATGGAATTTTAATAAATTGGACATGCATATTCTTAGCAAGGGTCACAGAACACTTATCCATTTTCCAACACAGTATGCCTTCATTAAGGAGGAAAGGGGCTCCCTTCTCTGAGTTGACAGTCCCTCGGTTAGCCATCCCAACTCCTCTTTGCATTTCATATCCACACATGTCTTGCCGACATAATTTATACCATCTCACTCATGTTGCTTACCACACATGTAGTGCATATGAGACATTTCCAAAATGTCCAATGGAGTTTCACTTGAAACCCATTTCCAAGATAAGGGAGAATCTTCCCATGAAGTTTGGCTCCTGCAGGCCATCACACATGATCTTCCTACAGTGTGTACCCCTAGCACATTCATCAAATAGCCAAACATTCAATCATTATCTGATAATACAATCCAAATTGATTGTTCCATAACCAAGCAATGACATCAATAATCAAATTCAATAGGAATTTGCAACTCTGTCTACTACAGAAATTGATTTGCTTAGCAATGAGGTGATCCTCATTTGTGGGTCTCTTGTAAGTAGCATTACTATGCCCATTATAATTTTATGCTTCTAGCATAATATGAATACCCACTTACAATGCGTCCTCCTGACACAATCTTATGCAAGCCAATAGTGATTAGTAGTTGTCAACAATTCCTTAAATCCAAAATTCACAACTCAAATTTAACAACCCATTATGCATACCAACTATTTTCACAGCCATGAGACTCTTCTCATGAGGTTTGTCTCTTTCACATGGTAGATTTCGGAATTTGTCATGGTCTTACTCTCATTGCCATGCTCTAAATAATCTACCTAAAACCTGAGCTTCAATCAACCAAACACTTGGTAAGTCTGGATGCATATAACCTTCTCATTGCGGCAACCATCACTGAAGCATCTTCATAATTTATAAAATTCAAATACTTCCAGCTGTTAATCACATCAATATTACCAAAACTCATTTACTTCACGTAATCATTATCATACTAACATTTGCAAGGTATAGTCACATCATTCATGCAATTAAATGAAATGTGTAGATACTCCTTACTTCACAAGCGTATCATTTGTACCACCTTGCTCTTCCATAGAGCATTCCTGGCAGCCAATTGGTCATGACTATCCTCTTTATGCACTTACTATCCTGCATTCATAACAGTTCTTGAAATGGTTCTCGAATTGTCATCAATTCATCATTTCAGCCATTAGTTATTCATAATATCACATGCACTCATCTTAATGAATTCATGCAATGCATCACAACATTTGCACCTATACTTATGCAATTAGTCACTCACACCCTTCATATGCATCCATTCAATGCATGCCTACAAGATTCATATAATCTTTTTAATGCCTATCTATTCAATGCTACCTTGCATTGATTCAGGAATACTATGCATTCAACATACTATGCATGGCCTAACCATGACTACTTCATATAGGATGCATTACTATAATCAAAATCATTAGTACTTACTTTCATTGGGATTCTAAGATCAATTAACATATACAGGAATGACACCTTTCTATATGAACGTAGTATAACATTCAAATATCCACATGGTATGAGGTCTCTTACCTTTACCACTCCTTGGAATTTGTCATAATTAAACCATTACCTGCATGGATCCTACTTACACCTTCGACATTACCAGTTTAGTCGGTATCTTGCAGAGGATTGCAGAATTTGCTCACCAAATTTTGATTATGGATTGGTTTCCTTATCCCTTCCTCCAGAGGGTTGCTAGTCACATTTGTCAGCATCAGCAACATATTCAGCCAGTCCCATGTTGTCGTTGGTTTTCCACTCTAGGAAACACCAATACAATATTTACCATTAGTGGTTCATTATAAATGTATAATTCCCACTACTTTTACCAATATGCAATATCCTATGCATGCAATACATATCCCCATGCATTTTCAGCATCCCCATGCCATAATTTTTATGTACACCAAGATTATAAAATATAAATATAGTTAGCAAGAAAGGGATTTTCCCTTTCAAATCCCTCATCTTTGCATGGAATTCCTTTTCCACATAATAGTTGGTTCGTCTTCATGGTCTTGCTACCTCTAGGCATGCAACTTCCCAGATTTGTCCATGTAGACAGCAACATTGTTTGTCAAAACAACCACTAGTACTTTTATGCTCGTCATTCAAACTCTAGTGGTTCTCCACTGTTCTCCGCTAGATACGCTTTCCAATGCCTATCCCCATGCTCCATTATGACTTTGGGTGTGGAAACCACACCACTTATAAAAAATGAATATTTTCACCAATTCTTTGCATTTTTACGCACAACTACATTTTGGTCTGGGTGCCAACTTCAGCCACCTGTAGGAGCAAGTCTAGGAAGGTTCTAGAAAACTTTTCTATTGGGAAAACTCAGTGTATACAACAAGGAACACTCAGTAACTTGCGAATCTCATTTTCGATGCACCATTCATCTTTTATGAATGCTCGTTTGACTAATTTGTCCAAAACATAGAATTTTCCTTCCACAAGAATGACTGTCTCGGGGAATGACGGGGGTCAAGGGGGCTTTCCCCCTTGTCGCTTCCCTCCGCCACTGCAGGGCAGGTCGAGGGAAGCGCCCTCCTTTTTTTTTGTAAATCTTTGATTTTCGCGCAATTTGGCGCATAAGAACACTGCCATATTTCTCCTTTTCAGCCCTGTAAATCCACTAAAAAACTGCTGAAAATACCACTAAAAACTCAAAATTTTCCTTTGGCCCAATCGGACCCTTTTCCAACAATTTTTCCAACACCCTCCATTCAAAACACCTAACATTCGGCTGTATCGGCGATCTGAACAACAATCCTTTCCACTGCGTCAGCGACCAGAACCACTATCCATCGGGTGGATAGTTCCTTAGGCATCCATAACGTCAGGCAGTAAACCGTCTGTGGATTCCACGGCTAAACAACTCATCGACGGTTGAAACAACTAATTTCTCCTGACGCATCGGTGGGCCAAACAACTAGCTTCTCCCGGCCTATCGGCAGTCCATTCATCTACGCTTCCGAACTTTGTCAGCGATGCCAAAGGTTTTTCTGCCATTTCGGATCCCCATCTGTCTAAACTTCTGGGTCCTTTATCAGCGCTGCAAAAGATATCATCGACGATCGAATCCTCTACCTGTCGGATAGCTAGTTCTCTAAGCTTCCGACACTTCGGTGGTCTGATCCTCTAAAGTTTTTCGATGTTTTCGGTACTTAGAAAAAATTTTGGAAATTTTTCTTCTTCTTTCTGCCTCTGCATCGGCTGCTCAATCAACTATCCTTCACCTACATTTCGGTGATCTTCGAAAGGTCTCCGCCGAAACTGCGGCTCTGCCTTCAACCAATTTCTGCCGAAACCTTCTCTTCTCTTTCCATGCTGCATCAGCAAACTCATCTTCTATTTTTCTTTGATACTTGCTGCCGAATCGACTGCTCAAACAGCTAACTTTCACCGACGGTTTCCATACTTAGAGGAATTTTCAAATTTTCAAAGTCTTCAAAATTTTTCCTCTTTGTCGGCTTATTTTGCCCGTTGGCATCGGCTCTCAACACCTCTTCATTTCCACTGTTGCGGCTCTCTTCCGGTGAGCCTCTCCTTTCTTTTGTCGTCACCGCTGCATCAGAAGACATCTCATGAAGCTTCCCATTGTTGCGGCTCTGTCTCAAGGTTCTGTCCGTGTGCATTGGGTAGACTTTCGCCTAGCTCATCTGATGAATTTCGGACTTAGAAATTTTTTGGAATTCTCTCCTATTTCTTCTGGGCAGTAGGCACCCTGCCTTTGCTAACTGTTTCTTCCTGGCCCTCTGAGGCCCAATTGCTGCAACATACACTCTGTCACTACGTATTTCATGGCCCATTTAGGCCCATGCTGCAACATGAGCTCTGATACCACTCTGTAACATCCCCGACCCTTCGACCAGCGAAGAAGACGCTACTAACACCAATCATATAGGAAAACAACCCCATGAACATGAACAGAATACATACTAAGATGCATAAAACATACAAGGATGCGTGGTTACTCAACATTCAGCGGAAGCGAACATATACATTCTAGCATTGAGCATGTTCATCGTTCTCATGAAACAGTAGATATAACTGCAGAGATGAAACAGTGAGGAGCACTTATCTTTTAATGAAGAACTCGCCCCGTAACCAGCTACGTCGCTGCAACGTTCCACCCAACCATAGGCCAGCGTGCTCATCAATCTCTCAGCAACACTGCCACCCCCGAGCTGGGCATGATTCCTCAAGGACTAAGGGTCAATGCAGGATTACACATAGCCAAGGTTTACCAATCAGCCAAACCCACATAGTAGGGTTCACCAGGTCGTCAAGGAGCTAGGAAAGGCTAAATGCTAAGATGGTGGCCTCAACACCAACTTCTCAAGCATACCTAGCCTCTAATCCCACTCTCAAGAGTCCAAAGACCAACCACTGCATACTACAGTAAAACAATCCATTCACAGCTCTGTGAAGAAGGCAAAGACAACCGGGTGATAATCCCAACCAACAGGTGAAACATAGTTCGGATCCACAAGACAACTCAAAGTTGTTCTTGGCCCTAGCGTGGCCAAAACAACTCAGCAGCAACCCAAAAATAGGGTACATCAATAGCCATAAATTCACAATGAAAACTATGGCAACCTTACACAGTCTCAAAACAGAGGAGAAGCCAAACTCCTAGCGTGGACAGAGGAAAACCCAGCTAATGAGATGTGGCAATCAACAGCCAACCAACATCCATGAGCCCACAGCACATGCCATCCCCAATGTAATGGATGGAGAACTTACACAAGTAGAAAAGGGGAAAATAATAGACTCTCAGCCTTTGCGTAAAGGAAAAAGACACAGCCCAAGAAAAACATGGAAGAAACAAACACACACACAGTCCTAAATGGAAGAAGAAATCGGACTCTCAACGTCATCCAAAAATCAGGGGAAGAATAATAGCAGCCCAAATCGTGGGTTAAACCAACAACAAGCCCGAATTGTGGATTAAAACCATGTCTATTTCACATACACAGTAGAAAATCATGCCCTTGAGGCCGCTCTTCCAGCTCGCTGCATGCACAAAACCAAAGGAGAATCCCCCGACCGGTGCATGAGGAAAATGAACTGACCTCCTCCTGTGTGTCCCTTCGTGAGAGTAAACCAAGAAGGGAAAGAGTGGGGTGGTGGATAGAATGGGCGTGGAGGTTTCTTGCCAATGTGAGGTCAAATCGCTGGTGGAGTGTACGCGTGGGTGACAGTCCTGCCACACTTTACTCCCAGCCATAACTGCCTCAACTACTCAACAAGACATTAAAGTGGTTAGATGAGACAAGGGAAGATGGAAAATCAAACAAGATGGTAACACATGGATTCCCCCCCCCCATAGTCCAAGGTTTGACATCCCCCACCCTTATCCTTTGGAATTATGCCCTTTTCATTTTTAACGTTGCACCGTCGTAGCTGGTTGTAGGTTTATTTTAATTGATGTGCATATTTACATGATGCCAAACTATAATGTGCCGGATAGCATGATCTACCATCAGCAACTCTCCCTATCGCCGAAACATACACAACCAAATCGATGGTGGAGCTTTTGCCTTTAGCTCCTCACCACGATTAATTATATTATATACATCATGCAAATGGGATCAAAACCGGGGTGTTACAGGAAATCAATTAACATTAAATGGAATGAAGTTAAGCTAGAAAAAGAACCCAATGGTAAGATCAACCTCCTCTCACTTCTCTTGTTGAAACTTGAAAGATCTCGTCCACTGGAATGCCACTTGGAGTTGGCATCTTTCTTGGTGGCTGAATTGCAGTCCCACTCCCAAAGATACAGTAGGATTCTTCAAGAATGGAAGAGGATCCTCATTTTTATGTTTCCTAATTGTTGCTGCCACCTTTCATGGGCCAATTTTGTCCTCTCTTTCCATTTATTTTTGTTTGGTAGCACTGACACCTTTACATTCTCCAAGTCCACATTCAGTGCCCAATATATGGCCCTCAACTCGGAATTGGTAGTAGATGCTCTTATATGTAGTGTTACAGAAACTACATGTCTAAAATACATTCTCTCCCCCAACAAGCTTTTCCTCGAGCCCTTGTTGTCTTGCTACATACTTCCACAACATATATTTTTTTTCTTGAGCTTATTGTCTTGCTACAACAAGGTTATTTTCAGCATTGGAAACTGCACTTGCAACAAATGGAGCACTATCAAACATAGACGAGCTAGGAGGGAGGTGGGAAACACTAGCAGTGACATTCATTCCTTTCCTTGGACCTTTACCAGCTTCCTTTGAATATTGAGCCATGAAAACTGTGGAATGAATCAAGAAAATCGCTACTATTGGAGAAATGGAAAATATGGTTTGCAAATCCACCTTAACACTTGTAATCTCTTCAAATGTTGATTTTACCCTTAGCATGCAAAATGGAAATCCGTGAGAGTTCTTTCCCTCTGCTAAAAGTGAGAAATGAACGAGAAAATCACTTTTTTCAGCGCACATGTCAGACATGTAGGACATGTCTAGGGCCTGTGTCCAACATGTGTTGGACATGTATTCTAGCATGATTATGTCCAAGACATGGAATACAGACACAAATCCCCTAAAATACATATCCTCTTTCTTAGGTTCTAAAGAATGAAAATATCCACTTATTACATGCTTGGAAAATTGACCACTGTGTGACTATTAAACCAATATCAGTGCAAATTGCTACACCTAATCCCATCCAATTTGTTCTCATGCAACATCCTATTCAACCAATCACATAGAATGTCAAGCAGTCAATTCCATGTTTGCAATTAAATATGACACCCCAACAAGCCATCAAGCATCATGGGCTTAGACATAATAATGCTCCTCTGTCCGATTGGGAAAATCTATATGCCACACAAGCAAAACTGGGACTCAAACTTCGAAGTAGCCTCAGGCACAGAATCAGAACAAACCTAATATGCTTCACCAAATTCCAAGGTCATGCCTATGGTGTGTGTAGACATACTTCGCACCAATGCCACTTCAAGAATGCAACCCAGACAGTTTGTGTTATCTGTGGTCCAATAGATCATGAGATTATGAGTTAACCGAAGATTAGGGGCACTAATGTCAATTGCTTTCAAAAGGTTTCTTTGATGACTACAATGTCTCTGTAAGTGACTTTTTCCAAATAGGATGTTTGCTATTGGGAGTGTTATATCCCCTGACTTGAGTTACCCAGTATGATTGATGTATCCCAAATTACCTTTAAATATTGGTTTGCCTGCTTTGCATGTTAATGTCTTGTCTTTTCTATAAATAAATTTGTGGATGCAGGGTAATAGGTAGATCGATCCATAAAAGGTATTAATTACTTATTAGTAGATCAAGTACTAACTAGATTATCATTTACATAATTAACTAATTAGTTCATAAATCAATTCATGACTGAACTAATAAATGAAGTTTGCCGAGAAAATAATTCCACTGCAAACCCAAAATTGTTTACTATTCCTTAAAATATCCTACTTTGGTTACACATTGTAATGACATCAATAATTATAGTACTAAAATATGCAGAGTATGGATAACATAAATCCATGCATGAGATGTTCCATCACACTATATTAATGTTGAACCATGTATGAGGAACAAATACTTTGGTTTGCATGGAGAAAATATAGAACAAAGCATTGATTATCTGTTAAGAAAAGAAAAAATTGTCAAATATAAGAGAACTGCAGTTTGAGATTCCTACTTCAAGAGAGTATTCAGCATAAAATTGTTGACTGCTTCTAGAAATAAATAGCTACCATTATCATCTTTCTCATTTAAACCTAGTGACTATTTCAAGTACCTGTGCTCGCCACCATCTCCAATATTTTCTTCGATGATGCTTCAGTAATTTTCTGTCTATCTCAGTGGTTGGCTGCATCCTCTCCCAATGTTTACCCCATTGTCTGAGAAAACACTTTTACAAGACAAAGATTAGCGAAAGAGGTTTTCCACAACAAAGATTACCTATAGTAGCATATAGACTTCGAAGCACCCTCATTAAGCAAATATTAAAAAAAGGGAATCCACTTGTGCTTTACACCCAAGCTCGTATGTTTGTTATCTACCAAAATCAAGGAAAATGCATATACACAGTAAGCATGAAGACACACGTGCTTGAGCCAAAAAGTAGTACTAGGAAGCCCTTATCACCTTGGTATATTGCCAACCTAGATTTCCTTTGAAGTATAATTTTCCTTCCTTGTTATAATGTCTTGTTTCCATGCATCCTCTTGCAAATCCAGCTCCAAGGTACATTGCTTACATTATGCAGATGTTTCAGGTAAAAATTAGCATGACTAGTGCGAGTAAGCAAAACCTATCAAAGTAGGAAGCCATGTTACAGAATTGAGTATGACACAAATAATTGTAAAAATATATTTAAATCCCATAAATTTCTCTCTTAATGCCTATTTAAATGAGTTTCTTAGTTTCAACTTAAATCTAGTTTAATAAACAGTTTAGAACTTGACTTTAGGACTAAAATAACAGGCTAACCTAACATCAAAAGCATGACATCCAGACTTAGAAAAGTTTAGTTATGTTTTGACAGAAAAGGACCCAAACAAAAGACATGCAGGGACTATCAAGGACAATGATTTTATGCATATGGACTAGGAACTTTGAATGTTTGAATAATGCTTTCAAATGACAACCCTTAAATTAAAACGTTTTTAAAAGGAAATGGTTATATGAAAAAGGTACAATTTTGATACTTAACAGCCCATATTAGACGATAAAAAGTACCTACACAACCTTCATGGTCAGCTCAATTGGAGTAATTTGTAACCAGAATTATCTTCTCATTAACAACAAGAGCAACCATTCCTGCCATGCACTGGTGGAAAATGAAAGATTAGTGACCAGGAGACCAAAAATTTTGGTCACCAAAGTTTTTTCAAGGAATAAATGACCAAAATTGATAAATTTAAGTGAGCTAGATAAGAAAGACCATGATAAATGACCACTTTTGGTCATGGGAAAAAAACCAACTAAAAATGACCAAGATAAATGACCAAATTTGGTTAGGGGATATCTAGACTAAAAATGACCATATAACAATTAGTCATTTATTTGGTAATTTTTAATTGTCACTCCGGTAATGAAAACAATTACAAATTTGACAATGAATTTGTACATTTTATTAAATTCTAACAATGCAGAGAGATTCAGAGACCCCCAAAATTCTAACACTGTAGATGGATTCAGCAGTGTTAGAATTTAGTAAATTCTAAGATATAATAATATATATTTACACGTCCCTATATTAACAAAATTGAATTAATGCAATCCTTTTGGACCTGACCTTAGCATATAAAAGAACCCACTAATTAAATAGCTATAACTTCATTGTTTGCTTTTTGGGTAGACCAATAATTTAAAATTCCTCAGGTCGAATGGAGTAAAATCAACTAGATTTAAATCCCAAAGGAAGCCACTAGACACTCAATGCACCTCTAGTAAACACTTTTAAAATTGTCTTTTTTGGAGCACCTCATTATTAGTTTCCATGTGTGAAATGCCAACATAATAAACTTATGCTCCAATGATATTATAAGAGAGGGATTATTTTGCAAAATTTGATGAACAACATAACTAGATAGAAGAAGTATTTAACCAAAATGTTATCCAGCCTAAAAGCATAAGATGAAAATAATTCTTTTATTCAATGATCTTTGGGACATCATGATACTTAAACAATAAAGCCAAATCCAATTACAAATGACTGAACAAAAATTCCATATTATATTAATCCTAATTATATTTATATAATCATTTAATTTTTTTTAAGCCACAATATTATACATTGTAATATATGATACATTATATATCATATATACAATCTAAAAACAAAAACATATAAAAACTAAATAAGATATAAAAAGATAATAAATAAAAAAATAAATTTTACAAAATACAACACAATACAATAGTAGGAATCAATCCATAGTCGAATTATGGAAAAACTTAATAGAACTATTGGGATGGCGGAGATGAGGGTTTACAGGAGATACAAGGGATTGCAGGTTGATGGCGCCCCCAGGCAGTTTCCCTTTTGTGGTTTTAATGCTATTTTTTTGGGTGTCGTTTCTTAAGTTTCAGTCTGCTCCCATTGAACTGTTCTTTCGAGTCCCCCTCTCTGTTTTTTGTAGTCTATTTCGTCATTTTTTGGGGGTTTTCAGTCTATGTCTTCCACTTGCTTTCCTTCCTGGACTTTGGCTATTGTTTTGACTGTCTCTGGCCCTTGGGAATCCACCGACGACTGGAGTCCCTCCTCAGTGATGAGGACTAGTACCAACTAGTCTAAAATAAGTGGGAATTGTATATAGAAGTCGGTGCTTGCTCAACCTTGAGTATCTGTCCATTTTTTCTTCTGTGTGGCTGTGTGGTTTTTTATTCCGTCACCTTTCCTCCTCGTCGTCGGTGTTGGTTTATTTTGCCCGAGTTCTAGAAGATTCTTCTTCTGCCGGTATATAGGGGCTTGGTTATCATAGATTGTTTGTCACTTTCAGAACATATGGGTATGATTATGGTCTACCTAGGGTTCGATTCCTGGCTTGTAGCACAATACTGTCACGCTGACTAGTGAGTCCATTCGAGACTCTTCCCATTATTTCGGGGCTGGTCTGTCCTAATTGTGGCTTTCGTTATCAAAGTATTTTGGTTTGAGTTGGGGTTTCATGGTCATCAAACCCTAGTAGAATGCCATTTGTTTTTATCCTAACTAGGGTTTGCTACTAGGGTTTCCTGTGGCTGCGTGCGGCTCTTTCTATCTTCCATCTTAGACTTGTCGGTGTTTGTCAACTGGAAAATCATTTTTCACTTATTCTTTCAATCCCTATGTCGAAAACCCATGATGGGTCCTCTGACGCTCCGCGAGGTGATTGTACTGCTCGTTATCGTCATAGAAGAAAGGCAAAAGCCCACAAGATTCTCAAGGGAAAATTACGCTATGTTGTGGGCTGAGATTATTACTTGGACAAGGTGGAAGCCTTATGTTCTCGCGCTCTCATATGAAGGCTAGAATATGCTAGTATGGACAAAAAGGACTGGTTCGAGTGGGCCACCGAACAGTGGAAGCCATTTCTGACATATGTTCCTGCTATCAGTCTTCTGGTTCGGGGTTGGATAGTTTTCATTTTTTTAGAGGAAGCTCATGCTACTTTCGTCCTTGATCATCTATGGAGAGTGGGCAAAGGTTCGCTAGTTTTAGACAGGTGGCATATACATTTTGACCCAGCTCGTGAGAGGGTTAAAAAACGACATCTTTGGACTCTACTGCCTAGGCTTCCTTTCCCGCTTTGGAATCGTGCTCTTCTGGAGGGCATAGGGAACACGATTGGTCATTTTGTAGTAGTTCATGAAGATTTTATGAATGCATATGATAAGAGGATTGCCAGAGTCTTAGTGTAACTAGACATCTCTAAAGGTCTACCGGATGATATTGAAATCCTCTACCGGGAGCGACTTTTTTCACAAAGGCTCGACTATCAGGGCATCCCCTTTAGATGCAGCTACTGCCACGAAAAAGGCCATCTTCGACAGGCCTGTCCGTCTCTTCGACATGATTCTTCTTTCCTAGGCTCTCATTTTCCTCCTACAATTCAGTTGTCTCCCTTATCAGACCAAAGGCATTTCTAGGTAAGAAAGTCCTCGGTTCCTCATCTTCTGCTATTGGAAATCTAAAAAACGCTTGTTCAATTTTCGAATGATGCTTCAGATTATGAATTAGCTTTAATGGACACTATTGCAGTTAGAAGGGAACCTCTGAACTCCCTAGCATCTCCCCTGCCTTTGGTTCCTCCTATTAGTGATAATGGGAGAGGCTCTCCCAAGTCCTCAGTCTCCCCACCCAATATCTTGGGGGATCCTCTTCCTACACTGTCCCTTCCTCCATTGATTTCTTGCCTCCCTTATCCCATTATCCCACCTTCTCCTTCTCTTGTGACTCTTCCACGCCCTCCTCCTCGGGACTTTGAGGCCCTATCTGATGTGTCTTGTCCTGCTATCGCTTCCCCTGTTGCCTCCTCTTCACATGTACCAATTCAGGAAAACGAGTCCATCCAAACTCTCTTCAATGATTCAGACTTCCCTCCTCTTGTTAACACTAGTATTATGACTGCGGGTACTCCTCCCCATAGCCATGTCGCATCCCCGTCTTTTGCAGACCCTGCATTACAAAATTCACTGAAAATTTTTACTGATAAGACTCCTTTGTCGCCTTCAG
This sequence comes from Pseudotsuga menziesii, assembly GCA_001517045.1. NCBI lineage: Eukaryota > Viridiplantae > Streptophyta > Pinopsida > Pinales > Pinaceae > Pseudotsuga > Pseudotsuga menziesii. The sequence goes on from LPNX010482226.1 coordinate 18,135, forward strand.
TTCTCCCCCTTGATTCCATCCGTTTCGAGAATGTCACTATAAGGATAAAAAACATAATTCGTCATTTGATGCTACAAATCTTGCCCCCACCCCTTATACTCCATTATCTACTAGACTAAAAAACGCAGCTCGTAAGCCTGCTACCACATCTCAAAGGGTCCTTAGAGCTCTGAACCCTCTTCAATTTGATACCTGATGCGTATTCTTTCCATGAATGTTCAAGGTTTGGGAGGCTCATCCAAACAAAAAAGCCTTCGTCTTTTGATTTTGTCACTCTCTCCCGACATTGTGCTCCTACAGGAGACAATGACCATTTCTTACCCAGCCCTCTTTGCCTTCTCCAAGCTGTATCCGGGTTGGGAGTTTTGTGCCCTCAGTTCAAATGGTCTATCGGGAGGCATTCTCTCCTGTTGGAATCCGAAGCTCCTTAGATGTAAATCTTTCCACACTATTGCCGGTATCTTGCTTAAAGCTTCGATACGTGGATTGACCTCCTCTATCTCTATCCTCAACTGTTATGGCCCTTATCTTAATTGTGAATTCTTCTGGAATGCTGTGGTTACTGGCGGTCTTCTTTCATTGCCAAACCTTATTCTTGTTGGGGACCTAAACTTTACTTTAAATGCCTCTGAGATATGGGGCACTAGAGCGCAACTTGATCCCCTGGGTCTTTTTTTCTCCAAGTTATTCTCCGATCATCATTTAGTTGATGTTGCCCCCTCCTATGCAGGACCAACTTGGAGGAATGGTAGGATGGGGGAAGAAGGCATATCCAAAGGGCTTGATCATTTTTTTCTATCGGATCAACTCATTAGCTCTCTTCCCAGACACAGAGTTTGGGCTCATAGATGTGGGATTTCAGATCACTTCCTTGTTCTGCTCGAATGGAGGGAACAATAGAATCCTTGCGCTTACCCCTACAAATTCAATCAATCTTGGTTAGGGAATACGGATTTTATTAATATGATTTGAATTGAATGGCCTCTTATCCATTCGGATGCTTCGTTGGATGCTATGAATTATCTTTCATCCAAACTTCGCCTACCAAAAGAAAAAGTGAAATCATGGTCTAAAGTGGAATCTCAAAAAATGAAGGATAAATCTGTTTACTTGGAGGAGGAAATTAGTAGTCTTTTATATTCTTCTCAATCTGCTATCTTAAATGATGAACAACACTGCAGATTGAGTTCCATTAAAGTTGAGCTTCAAAAACTGCTGGATCATGAGCTTTACTCTGCAAGACTTCAAAGCAGAGTCACTTGGGCATTGATCGGGGATGCCAATACCAGATATTTCCATGCGGTGGCATCGGCTTGAAAAAATCATAATGCCATCTGGAGTTTACAAGATGAAGAAGGTACTTGGATCTCGGATGATCAGAGCATCAAAGCTCTAGGGGTTCGCTATTTTAAAAATATTTTTGCGGATGATCATTTGACTAATCTTTTTGCTCAGCTTAAGGTTACTCGTCTTTTTCCTTCCTATATCAACGGGGAAGGGAAAAAGGCCTTTACTAGTTCTGTCACTCTTTTGGAAGTAGAGAGGGCACTAAAAACTTTCAAGAAAGATAAAGCCCCAGGCCCTGATGGCTGGCCGGTTGAACTCTATCTGTCCTTTTTTTATCTTTTGGGACCTTTCCTTGTCAATATGGTGGAATCCTCAAGACTCATGGGTAAGGTTTCCCCCTCCCTAAACTCCACTTTTTTAGCTCTTATCCCAAAAGTTGAACATCCTGTCTCTTTCACTGACTTTCGACCTATTTCTCTGTGCAATCTCTGCTATAAGCTGATCTCAAAAGTTGTGGCCCTGAGGCTCAAACCCTTTTTAGACTCCTATATCTCTCCTCAGCAATTTAGATTCTTGACGAATCGCCAGATCCTTGAGCCCGTAGCCATCACTCAGGAAGTCCTTCATACTAATAAAATGAAAAGGAAATGTGCCCTCATCCTCAAGTTGGACTTGTCAAAGGATTTTGACAGGGTTAATTGGACATTCATCTGTCTGATTCTTATCCAGATCGGGGTTCCCCTTGTAGGGGTGAATTGGATTCTCGATTGTATCTCATCTGCAAACTTTGATGTCCTTGTAAATGGATATCCTTCAACCTTATTTCTGGCTTCTCATGGAATCAGGAAAGGATGCCCTTTGTCCCCCCTACTTTTCATTTCGGTTATTGAAGGCCTTAGCCTCCTAATAGAAGATGCCAAGAGAAATGGTAAAATCAAAGGAATCAATATTTCGCCTCATCTCTTCCTCACTCATTTGCTATTCGTAGATGATGTGATTTTATTTGGAATGGGTTCATATGAGGAATGGATAGCTTTCAAAGTATTACTTGACAATTTTTGTGAGGCTTCTGGCATGTGTATAAATTTGGATAAATCTTGTTTTCTCCATTATGACTTGGATACCGCCCCTCTTGGTAGAATAATAGGCCTCCTTCCATTCAGATTTGCACATCTAAATCAGGTTTTCACCTATCCTGGTTACTTTCTAAATCCTTTGGGTTATCTGGTCAAGGATTGGTACTGGCTCTTATCAAAATTTGAGAAGCGTATATCTCATTGGACTAATAGACTCTTGTCTATTGGTGGTCGTCTATTCCTTGTTCGATCTTTTCTCTCAAGCATACCTATCTTCTGGATGGACCTTGTAAAAATTCCATCCTCAATCTTAGATAAGCTTAGAAAATTGATCTTTTCTTTTCTGTGGGGCTCCTCAGCAAAGAAAAAAAAATTCCACCTCGTTGATTGGAATCTTCTTGCGCATCCTATATCCCAAGGTGGATGGGGAATTAAGCACCTCCCAAGTTTCATTTTATCATTGAGGTTGAAGAATTTCTGGAATGCTCTTAACAGCACCGGCATTTGGCATCATCTCCTCTCGGCAAAATATATGAAGAATCAGCCATTGCATACTTGGCTTAGAGAGAAATATTTTAGGACTTGAAATGTCTCGATTATATGGAAAGGCGTTCTAAAAACTTTGCATTGGATTCGTAAAGGGATTCTCTGGCAAGTTGTCAATGGTTCAAATATCCGTCTGGGTGTAGACCCTGTTGTTGGTTTGGGTAGCTCCTTTATTCTCCCAGGTGACTTAAGAGCATACCTGGAAGATTATGGGATTTGTACTCTAGATCAAGCAAGAAATAATACATCCTTTGCTTCAGGTTATTTTCTCATACTTTGCATCCCGTTACGGATTCTCTGTCCCCTCTTTCAATTCTGTTCAGTCCTTTCTAGTTCACTGGTTCAGCATTACTGCCCGTTCTGCTGCATTTAGATATATTCCTCTATTTTCTTTCTGGTTTATTTGGCTTCTCCATAATAAATGCCTATTTGAAAATGGGAAGCCTTCTTCTCTTTCTCTAATCTCCACGGTTGAGAGTTATCAAAATCTATTTCCAGTTCCACAAAAATCTCATAAAAGACGGATGATTGGCCCAAAACCTCAGAAAGTCTTTCCTTGTGGATTTTTTGATGGTGCTGCTTTGTGATCTACCTAAATGAATCCCATTATTTCAGTTTCTCAATGGGCTGTGGATGTAGAACGAATACAAGAGCAGAATTATTTGTACTCTGGGCTATTCTTAGAGTGAGTTTAATGATGGGTCTTCCCATTCATCTGATTTATGGTGATTCGATGGTTATTATCTCATGGCTCAACAGACTATCAGCCCTTGATTTTCCCACTCTGATGCATTGGTGTGATGATATAAAAAATATTCTCCAACTTGCCCCTCCAGTGATCTTCAAGCATATATTCTGAGAGCATAACATACTGGCTGATGGTCTTTCCAAGCAGGCTCTGAATTTGGATATAGGATATGGATATTTCTCTGAATCTTTGGATGGGATGGTCATAGAACATGGCCAATTTGTGCTTTTTTAGCTGTTGAATCCCGTTTTGTTTTTTCAGCATTTGAATGTTTAGCAGCTGATTTGTTCTTCTTTGTCTGTCATGTATGAGACTTATCAGCTAGCGTGTTTTGCTCAGGAATGTACATTTGTGGATCACCTTCGATTTTTCAGCATATTCTGACCTGATTTTTCAGGGATGATGAGAAAAGTCTGCTATGATCAGACTTTTGTTTCCTTCTGTTGGATGGATGTTTTGCAGGCATGACCATGCCATGTCTATGTGCTGTTTTGGATCCTATTTCCATCTCTCTGCCAAGAATATAGTATATGTATAATATGTCTTTTGATTCCCTATGAATAACAAAGGCTAGTATTTTTTCCTCTGAAAAAAAAATTAGTCGGGGAATGACGTACATTCTCGTGTTATTACGGGCAACAAAAAATATTGATACCCCAATATCGGCTACAGAAAATCTTCGGCGGTTAACTTGTTTGGAGAATGAATTACTTTAGAGTGTTACTACATGCAACAAAAAATATTGAAACCCCAATATATCATATCAATCACTTCCACTTCGATGTCCACAGGTATGTGCATCGCCTTATTCACACCTCGTTCTTTGTTTATGTGTTTTTCTCTTTCAGAGGGTTATAGCAGTGTTTGATTCTTGCAGTGCAAAGTTTCCCTGAATTGTTTCCCAAATAAGGTTATTTGAAATATCCTTGAATTTATGTATTTAATTGTTTTGAATTTTGTTTGGTCATGTCCCTTATCTAGTTGATGAATGACCAGTAGAGCTTATTCCTTTCCCTGGCCATCCCATGCCAACTGACCAAGTTTAAGAATAAATTCCAGTAGCAAATACATATCGAATCGGGGATTAAGCAACAATTTGTCTCCCAGATCGATAGCAAGAACCAATTGATTGATCTTTGAAACCATGTTATTGTTCCTGTTAGAACACCCTGCAATTCACATTTATGCATCACCCCATTTCCATGCAGGGCATACATATTTATACTTCTTCTTTTGTGGTTTTCATTTGACTTTTCCTATTTTCTCAAGTCCACATAGATATGCATGTCTCAATGCTACTATAGAGCATTCTGCAATCAACAATTCTGCATCGCCCCAACGCCACACATGGAATGCATTTGTTTGCAATCCAAGGGTTTTGGAAATTACATACAGTAACTTTGGACACATTTTGTAGTAAGAAGTGTAACTCTTGGGGTTTTATATAATATTTGGTTTTATTCATATTATATCCTTAATTTTCTTTATTTTCTTCCATATCTTTACTCTCTGACGCTTCTTGTCATATTTTCTTTAAACTTTAAGTCCATTGATGAGCTCATAAGGAGAAGAAATACATTTTGGGGTTTTATTTAATCTTCCATTTTCTTCATATTATATCCTATATTTGCCTATTTTTCATCCATCTCTTTACTCTTTGATGTTGCTTGTCATCATTTCTTTAAACTTTGAGTCCCCTGATGAGATCGCAAGGAGAAGAATTAGGTTTCAGAGAGTGCAATGTATGAAGAAAGCCATATTTTGGGGTTGGTTTTATTTCATCATCCTCTTTTTGCTTCTTTTTCATTCATCTCTTCACTTTCACATTTGGCTAGTCATCTTTTCTTTAAAATTTTAAACATGTCTTCTTTATTTCCCTCTATTTGGTCCATCTCTTCACACTGGGAAGCTGCCATTCATTTTTTTATTGGAAAAATTGTCCAATGTTGACAAGTTTGACACTTGGTCATGTTCTTGGTTTAAATATTATGTTCTATGCCTATATGGGCCCATCCGTTTATGTTGTTGATTCTATTTGGAAATTTCCATTAGCAATTCTCTCATATGATCTTGACATATGAGGCTCTCAGCAAAGGTTGTATCCCTTAATTCTTGATGCATAATTCTCTATACACTTGACACAATTATGATACATAGTGAATAAAGCTAATTTGAGCTCAGTATGATGCAACTCCGTAGTGAACATTGGTGAAATATATGAATATTGATTTTGAGTTTACTTTTCTATACATGATTATTGTAGAATAGAGGAAAACCTTTATATTTGAAAAAGGAGAGCTACACTTCTCTTAAGAACATGGTATATTTTCTACATCTTTGACCAAGCAACGTTGTTGGTGTAGTATTTCTGAGTGTTTGAATCTATATTTTAGGTTGTGACTGAACAATTTTTTTTTCATAATGGAATAGGTGTTTTCTCATGGGCTTGATCACGGTTCAGATGTTCTTCTTCATACAAAAAGGACACTGTGATCATAATTTAACTCTAAATACTTTTACTGCAATTTCAAAAGGTTGGATTCAAACTTCACAATTTTTCTTATAATGTCTTAAGTTGTGCTTTCATTTTTAGCATTTTTCCTCCAGTGCTACTTCTTACATACTATATACATGGAATTTAGTTTTGTATTTGAGAGTAAACAAAGAGTTGAGGGTGTCAATATCTTTGAAGCTAGGCATCATGCCCACCAAAATCCTTTGACAATTCACTCTCACAGGAATCAACATTCTCCATATATAGAGTCTTGGAAGATTTAAGGTATGCCACTCTGATACCATGTTATATTTTTTAGATCATAGTATGTAGATTTTGTACTGAGAAAAATTAACCTAACAGCTAGGAAATGGAAAGACTAAACTTCAATGAAAACTGCAGATTATTTAACATAGTACAAACACACCACTCTCAAAAATTACGAACAACAAAATACACACATGTGTGAACTACGAATACTGCATCTATATTCAATAACTAAAGAAGAAAAAAAATACACAACAATATCTCATATCCTAACACAGTCAAAACATTGAATGAATCATTACCTCCACCCTACATTTCTTTTATATAAGAAGATAAGATAGAGTTTACAAAATTAAGACATCCCATGCACATCTCCTAACTTAAAATAGGTATTCCTAACTCTAACTCTACCTAGGTTAAAGTGCCTAAGTTGCATGAGAGAGGTTGCCTAAAATAGAGTGCCTCTTACCTAGAAAAGTATGCCAACTGGTAGAACCCTTCTATACAATGGACTTTTCTTAAAGATAAATCTATATCTAAAAAAAACTAAGAAAAACAGTTCTAAATTAACTATAAGAAAATCCAGCATCCAAGCTAAGCTAAAAAAGCATGCTAAATATGGCTCTAAGTCTGGAAAACATTCATACATGCATGCATACAACAACCATACTATGCCTATAATGGATGCGCCTCTTACATTTTTGCTGCACCCTCACATGCAAACTACAGTCTGCTCAATGGATCTCAAGGCTGTATGCATCTGCTGAAGGTGCATGGATCTCAAGGCTATATGCATCTGCTGAAGGTGCAGGCTGAACAGATATGCTGAGATGAAGTACTTCTGAAGGAGAGACACCTTCAAAACAACATGCAAACTCTACCATCATTGTTGTGTCATGTTGATGCTGCTCTTAACTGTGCATTCAACCCACTTGCACATAGACCAAGGCTGCTACAGGGTCCACTTCTCTTTTGAGTGGAAACTATAGAGTACTGCTGCAGTGCTGAAGGAGGAACACCTTTATAACAACAAAGGTAAAACTCACAACAAATATTGTCATTATGGTCACGTTTGTAGATGATCTCATTATTATAGGTAACAACTTAGATAATTGAAAAACTGAAAAAAATGAGCTGCATAGATCACTTAAAAGACAGATTTGGGCATACTTCATCATTGTTTAGGAGTGGAAGAATGGAAAATGCAATATCCTGTAGCATCTTTATGTCCCAGACCAAGTATGAAGAAATATAGAAAATATTCAATAGCAGACTGCAAGTCAATGGAAACTTCTATTGAAACAGGAATGGAGTTATTACCTTCTGCAGATGCTAAACTAGTGGGTACAAGATTTAAATGAGCAACCGATAGTTATGCAGTTGGGATTGTCTCACTATCCATGGCAAGCCGCAAATTTGTTCACTGGAAAGAAGCAAAGAGAATCATAAGGTTTATAAAAGCGGACACCATATTTGTAGGGGAATAACCTCAAATTGGTTGGGCAAATTATCTCTAGTCTTCAACCATAATGTGAAAGTTGACAGTGAAAATTGATCTTTACCACTATGTACTACTGCAGTCACTTGAATTTCTACAGGTATATGGCTGCTTAGGTCCACAACAATTGTGTTAGGAAACTCTGCATTATATGATTAAGACATTCAACTCTGCAATAGGTTCATGATCTGGGGTCTTACAAAAAACTTGCAGCACTTGTGTTAACAAATGTGAAATAGAAAAAACAAACTGCTAAACAGTGGCTTAGGTAAATGTTACATGGAAAGAAAAACAATAAAAAACATAGCCTGACAGACCTAGGTTCCCTCTAAAAGACAGGAATTCAGAATATTAGGACAGGTTTTACTGTAATTTTATCATACATTGTTGAGTTATTCCATGGAATAAACACCGCCGCAACAGGAAGCCACCTTTCTAAATAAAAAAATATATTAAAAAAGTTTATGGTTTTTTATTTTATTTTTTCTTCGAGCGTGGGGAAAAGCCATTTTATTTCTTTCCGGTTCTGCACTGAAATTTTGATCTCAGAATAATAATTTTTTGGTTCTTTGGGGTCCCTCTTCTCAGTGACACTGTTGCGATCGAAAGGGATATTAGCTGGAAGTTCTTAGATTCCTAGCTACGACATATTTAGCTTAAATTTTACCTGGCCGTTGGATGACCCAGCTTCGTTACGCGATCCGAAGATCGTGGAATCATTAATCGCAAGAAATGGTGAAGCATTGACCAAATTACAAGGAATTCCCGGTTCAGAGGGCCCCCTAGTCGCGGAAAAAGTAGCATAGTTGTTGGATCTTTGGGAAAGTTGTTTTCTTAGGAATCATATTGGAGTATTCGATGGTTCCGGAGCTGGGCAAGTCTCCAATCGTGTAAAATGGCCAATAATTGATGGAAATGATGACAATATTTTTATTTTTGGTTTCAGGAAGAACTGAAGTGCTTGGGCTGTGTTTCGTGTAAATTAGTGCGGAATTGCGGCTGAAGCCAGTTTGGGGAGGTCCGATTGGAAGTCCAGAGGAATTCGAGCTACAATGTTGTGATGGATGTCGTTTCAAGGTCGTGGATCTTTAATTAATCATAAATAAAGAGGATCCTTTGCAAAATCTGAGTCATTTAATTTTTTGTTCGATGAATATTGGAATTTGGCGCCCTGAATACGGTTCAGAGCTGCAGAGCTTTTGATATAGGGAAGTACTTTTATACATTCAAGTAAATTTTGATGCTGGGTTTACCTTTTCAAATCCTTTAGCTCAGGAGACGGGAATTGGTTTAGTTTTGTCGTATTTAATGGAAAAGTATGGACTTGAAATATAGATTTTGGACATAGAAAACAACACCGGGAACACTTAGGATATGGCATCGCCAAGTGTCTGCAAACATAAATATTTTATTTGATGAATCCCTTGAAACGAATAATTTTTCAGGCCTAGAGCTGAGGACGAATTGGAGGTCGATAAAGAATGAGAGACATTTTTTAGCAGGTTCTGTTCGAGCTTTTGTGAAGTCGTATCACAGGTAAATGACTTTTGATGGTTCTGCTTGGGCTAAAGCTTCTGCGATGATAATGGCTGAGGGGGTTCTAAGTTATTTGCAGTACAGTTATAGGTCTGGATTTTGATTACGGGTAGCAGTAGGTCTGTGAATAGAATGGTAGATCTATCTAGAAACGGTCCTATTGAACGGGATATTGAGCAGGTAAGCCTTCGATGTTTTGTGCTCTGTGCATATAGTACAGTCCATATTGTATTTGTGGCTGTGAGACGGTGAAAATTTGGGTATACATTTTTAGTCTTTAATTCCGGCTCGTGTCGGGCTTGGGCATGATTTGTGACGTGACGACCCCTTTACTTCATTTTTGACATTACATCGAGAAACCAATAGTGCTGCAGTCCCATAAATCCTTCTTAAGATTTATCAATGAACTCAATTTCTACAGTGGAGCATTTGATGTGAAGATGATGGAGTGGAGATTCTGGAGGAATTAATTAACTGCGGTGGAATTAGTTCTAAATGACATTGGCTGTGATTGTTTTTAAAATTTTATTTCTATTAATCCCACTTGAAAATGATTGTGGGATTAGGCATATAGCTTAATTACAATTGGTGTTTTATCTGAAGTCTCAGATTACTGTGACACTTACTCGCCTCAAATACAATCTAGCTTGTGTGGCATCTATGTTTCTATTTATATCAATAGTTAATCTGCATATCAGTTGAAAATTGGTTAAATAACACTGTTTAATTTATGTTTATTGAAGTTTATTAAGTTTACCATGAAAATACTAGAAACATTCTAGCATGGGTAACCATCTTGCTAATCAAACAGCAACGATGTGGGTTTGGTCAAGTTCTAGTTGGGTACTTTCAATTCATGGTCAAAATGTCAACTTCCTTTCATTTATTTTATCTTCAAATATGATAGGGGTCATAATGTAATAACCTCTAGGTAGATATATCCAGAAACAACCACTCAGAACTTGGATGCTTGAGCTTACTCGACTTTCCTTTGTTTTAGTTGAAAATGTGATTAGACCTCATTATATCTTCTTTTGTACAGCATGAATTTGATTTTTGAGTGCACATTTGTTTGAGGTATAACAAAGCTAATTTAATGCTTTAAACTCACTACTCATTTTGTTTCCTGATTGTCATTCTGCAGGCCAAAACTGCACTGAAAAAGGGGGCATATTTATTGAAGTATGGAAGGAGGGGGAAGCCAAAGTTCTATCCTTTCATACTTTCTAACGTAGGTAATAATATTTTAAAAACTTCTCTATAGAATGTTATGCTTTAACTTTTTCTTTTGATAATGGATTATGTATGGAATCTCTTATCTCTCTCTCACACACAAAACACATCCAAAGTCCAGACGTCCATTCATTCCTATGCATGGGTTTTTGGGATGGGTGAACAGTGGATAAATTCAGGCTAACCATTTAACTAGAAATTTGCAGTATAGGAGATCAGGCACATTTATTTGAATCCTTCCTTGTAGCTAAAGTAGTGTTGATTCTTGAAGGCATGAATTCCTATTTGTCACGCATTTACCTCATTTTTTCAATCAATTTACAGTTGAATCTATACAAAACATGTCATGGGAGGGCAAAGAAGTATCACTAACGTTTCTTAATCTTTGTGCAGACTAAGTACAGATCCTAATGGTTGTGTATAAATTAGTGGCTCCTTAGAGTGATGCTATTGTAGTAAACAGGAAATTCGTTTCATTTTGAGTTCTTCGTTAATGCACTGATAGTATATTGTTTATTGCATGGAATTACCCAACAATGTATGATAAAATTACAGTAGAACTTGTCCTAATATTGTGACTTCATGTCTTTTAGAGGGAACCTAGGTGTGTCGGGCTATGTTTTTTATTTTTTTGCTTTCAATGTAGCACTTACCTGAGCCACTTTTTAGCAGTTTGTTTTTTCTATTTCACATTTGTTGACACAAGTGCTGCAAGTTTTTTGTAAGACCCCAGATCATGAACTTATTGCAGAGTTGCATGTAATAATTATATAATGCAGAGTTGTCGGGCTTGGGCTTGATTTGTGATGTGACGACCCCACTACTTCATTTTTGACATTACATCAAGAGACCAATAGTGCTGCAGGTCCCATAAATCCATTTTAAGATTTATCAATGAACTCAATTTCTACAGTGGAGCAATTGATGTGAAGATGATGGCTGAGAGATTCTGGAGGAATTAATAAACTGCGGTGGAATTAGATCTAAATGACATTGGCTGTGATCTGTTATACAATTTTGTTTCTATTAAGCCAACTTGAAAATGATTGTGGGATTAGGCATATAGCTTAATTATAATTCTTGTTTTATCTCAAGTCTCAGATTAGTGTCAATCTTACTAGCCTCAGATACTATCTATCTTGTGTGGCATCTATGTTTCTATTTATATCGATAGTTGATCTGCATATCAGTTCAAAATTGGTTAAATAATACTGTTTAATTTATGTTGATTGAAGTTTACTAAGTTTACCATGAAAATACTAGAAACATTCTAGCATGGGTAACCATCTTGATCATCTTGATAATCAAAAAGCAACGATGTGGGTTTGGTCAAGTTCTAGATGGGTACTTTCAGTTCATGGTCAAAATGTCAACTCCCTTTCATTTATTTTATCTTCAAATATGACAGATGTCCTAATGTAATAACCTCTAGGTAGATATATCCAGCAACAACCACTCAGAACTTGGATGCCATCATTTTTGAAAGCTTGAGCTTTGTCGACTTTCCTTTGTTGCAGTTGAAAATTTGATTAGACCTCATTATATCTTCTTTTGTAGAGCATGAATTTGATTTCTGAGAACACATTTGTCTGAGGTATAACGAAAATACTTTAATGCTTTAAATGCACTACTCGTACCATTTCCTGATTTTGATTCTCCAGGCCATAACTGCACTAAAAAAGGGGGCATATTTAATGAAGTATGGAAGGAGGGGGAAGCCTAAGTTTTGCCCTTTCAGACTTTCTAACATATGTAATACCATTGTAAAAACTTCTCTATAAAATGTTATGCTTTAACTTTTTCTTTTGATAGTGGATTATTTATGGAGTCTCTCATCTCTCTTTCAGACACACAAAACACATCCAGAGTCCAGACATTTATGCATTCCTATGCATGGGTTTTTGGCATGGCTGAATAGTGGAGAAATTCAGGTTAACCATTTAACTGGAAATTTGATGTGTAGGAGATCAGGAATATTCAATTGAATCCGTCCTTTTTGCTAAAGTAGTGTTGATTCTTGAAGGCTTGGATTCCTATTTGTTAGGCATTTACCTCATTTTTTGAATCAATTTATAGTTGAATCTATACAAAACATGTCATGGGAGGGAAAAGAGGTATCACTAATGTTGTTTAATCTTTGTGCAGACTAAGTAGAGATCCTAATGGTTGTGTATAAATTAGTGGGTCCTTAGAGTGATGCTATTGTAGTAACAGGAAATTCGTTTCATTTTGAGTTCTTCGTTAGTGCATTGATAGTATATTGTTTTTTCCATGGAATAACTTAACAATGTATGATAAACTTATAGTAAAAATTGACCTAATATTCTGATTTCATGTCTTTTAGAGCGAACCTAGGTGTGTCAAGCTATGTTTTTTATTTTTTATCTTTCCATGTAGCACTTACCTGAGCCACTTTTTAGCAGTTTTTTTTTCTATTTCACATTTGTTGACACAAGTGCTGCAAGTTTTTTGTAAGACCCCATATCATGAACATATTGCAGAGTTGCATGTAGTAATCATATAATGCAGAGCTACCGTGATTGGGCTTGATTTGTGATGTGACGACGCCTTTACTTCATTTTTGACATTACATCAAGAGACCAATAATGCTACAGTCCCATAAATCCATTTTAAGATTGATCAATGAACTCAATTTCTACAGTGGAGCATTTAATGTGATGATGATGGATGAGAGATTATGGAGGAATTAATTCACTGCGGTGGAATTAGATCTAAATGACATTGGATGTGATGTGTTTTTAATATTTTATTTCTATTAATACCACTTGGAAATGATTGTGGGATTAGGTATATAGCTTAATTACAATTCGTGTTTTATCTCAAGTCTCAGGTTACTTTGAAGCTTACTGGCCTCAGATACTATCTAGCGTGTGTGGCATCTATTTTTCTATTTATATCGATAGCTGATCTGCATATCTATTGAAAATTGGTTAAATAACATTGTTTAATTTATGTTGATTGAAGTTTACTAAGTTTACCATGAAAATACTAGAAACATTCTAGCATGGGTAACTATCTTGATCATCTTGATAATCAAACAGCAACAATGTGGGTTTGGTCAAGTTCTAACTGGGGAATTTTAGTTCATGGTCAAAATGTCAACTTCGTTTCATTTCTTTTATCTTCAAATATGATAGATGTCCTAATGTAATAACCTCTAGGTAGATATATCCAGCAACAACCACTCAGAACTTGGATGCCATCGTTTTTGGAAGCTTGAGGTTACTCGACTTTCCTTTGTTTGAGTTGAAAATGTTATTAGACCTCACTATATCTTCTTTTGTAGAGCATGCATTTGATTTCTGAGAGAAAATTTGTCTAAGGTATAACAAAGCTACTTTAATGGTTTAAACTCACTACTCATTATGTTTCCTGACTGTGATTCTGCAGGCCATAATTGCACTGAAAAATGAGGCATATTTATTGAAGTATGGAAAGAGGGGGAAGCCTAAGTTCTGTCCTTTCAGACTTTCTAACATATGTAATAGTATTTTAAAAATATCTCTATAGAATGTTATATTTTATTTTTGATAGTGGATTATTTATGGAATCTCTTATCTCTCCCTTTCTCTCTCTCACACACACAAAACATATCTAGAGTCAAGACATCCATGCATTCCAGTGCATGGGTTTTTGGGATGGGTGAACAGTGGATAAATTTAGGTGAACCATTTAACTAGAAATTTGCAGTGTAGGAGATCAGGCATATTTAGTTGAATCCTTCCTTACCGCTAAAGTAGTGTTGAATCTTGAAGGCTTGGATTCCTATTTTTCAGGCATTTACCTCATTTTTGGAATCAATTTACAATTGACTCTATAAAAAACATGTCATGGGAGGGCAAAGAGGTATCACTAACGATGTTTATTCTTTGTGTAGACTAATTATAGGTCCTAATGTTTGTGTATAACTTAGTGGCTCGTTAGAGTGATGCTATTGTAGAAACATGAAATTTGTTTCATTTTGAGTTATTCATTAGTGCATTGATAGTATATTGTTTATTCCATGGAATAACTCAACAATGTATGATAAAATTACAGTAAAACCTATCCTAATATTTTGACTTCCTGTCTTTTAGAAGGAACCTAGGTGTGTCAAGCAATGTTTTTTATTGTTTTGATTTCCATGTAGCACTTACCTGAGCCACGTTTTAGCAGTTTGTTTTTTTGTATTTGACATTTGTTGATACAAGTGCTGCAAGTTTTTTGTAACACCATAGATCATGCACTTATTACAAAGTTGCATGTCATAATCATATAATGCATAGTTTTTGGGATTGGGCTTGATTTGTGATGTGATGTCTCCTTTACTTCATTTTTGACATTACAGGGAGAGACCAATAGTGCTGCAATCCCATAAATCCATTTTAAGATTTATCAATGAACTCAATTTCTACAGTGGATCATTTGATGTGAAGATGATGGACCAAAGATTTTGGAGGAATGAATTAACTACGGTGGAATTAGATCTAAATGACATTTGCTGTGATGTATTTTAAAATTTTTATTTCTATTAATTCCACTTGAAAATGATTGTGGGATTATGCATATAGCTTAATTACAATTCGTGTTTTATCTCAAGTCTTAGATTACTATGAAGCTTACTGGCCTCAGATACTATCTAGCTTGTGTGGCATCTATGTTTCTATTTATATTGATAGCTGATCTGCATATCAATTGAAAATTGATTAAATAACACTGTTTAATTTATGTTGATTGAAGTTTACTAATTTTACCATGAAAATACTAGAAACATTCTAGCATGGGTAACCATCTTGATCATGTTGATAATCAGACAACAACGATGTGGGTTCGGTCAAGTTCTAATTGGGTACTTTCAGTTCATGGTCAAAATTTCAACTTCCTCTCATTTCTTTTATCTTCAAAGATGACAGATGTCATAATGTAATAAAATCTAGGTAGATATATCTAGCAACTTCCACTCAAAAATTGGATGCCATTATTTTTGGAAGCTTGAGCTTACTCAACTTTCCTTTGTTTGAGTTGAAAATGTGATTAGACCTCATTATATCTTCTATTGTAGAGCATGAATTTGATTTCTGAGAGCACATTTGTGTGAGGTATAATGAAGCTACTTTAATGCATTAAACATAGTACTCATTATGTTTCATGATTGTGATTCTGCAGGCCATAACTGCATAGAAAAAGGGGCATATTTATTGAAGTATGGAAGGAGGGGGAAGCCTAAGTTCTGTCCTTTCAGAATTTCTAACGTATGTATTAATATTTTAAATTTTTCCCATAGAATGTTATGCTTTAAAATTTTCTTTTGATAGTGTATTATTTATGGAATCTCTTATATCTCTCTCTCTTTCTCTCTCTCACACACACAAACGAAACCAATCCAGAGTCTAGACATCCATGCATTCCTATGCTTGGGTTTTTGGGATGGGTGAACAATGGAGAAATTCAGGTTAACTATTTACCTAGAAATTTGCAGTGCAGGAGATCATGCATATTCAAATGAATCCTTCCTTGCCGCTAAAGAAGTGTTGATTCTTGAAGGCTTGGATTCATATTTGTGAGGCATTTACCTCATTTTTTGAATCAATTTACAATTGACTCTATACAAGACATGTCATGGGAAGGAAAAGAGGTATCACTAACGATGTTTAATCTTTGTACAGACTAAGTAGAGATCCTAATGGTTTAAATTAGTGGCTCCTTAGAGTGACGCTATTTTAGTAACAAGAAATTCATTTCGTTTTGAGTTGTTCGTTAGGGTACTATTGATAGTATATCATTTATTCCATGGAATAAATAAACAATGTATGATAAAATTACAGTAAATCCTATCATAATATTCCTACTTCCTATCCTTTAGAGGGAACCTAGGTGTGTCAGGCTATGTTTTTTATTGTTTATATTTCCATGTAGCACTTACTTGAGCCACTTTTTAGCAGTTTGTTTTTTCTATTTCACATTTGTTGACACAAGTGCTGCAAGTTTTTTGTAAGACCCCAGATCATGATTATTGCAGAGTTGCATGTCATAATCATATAATGCAGAGTTGCTTGGCATAATTGTTTTGGACCTAAGAAACCATATACCTGAATTCAAGTAACTGCAGTAGTACATAGTGGTAAAGAGTTTTCACTATCAACTTTCACATTATGGATGAAGTAAATTCATTACAATTGGAAATATGTTAGATGCCTCAACTTCTTTTTAATGACCGAGTGCAATAATTGATCTTTTGACGCATTCCTTGCTCTATGGTCATTAAGCAATTCTCCTTCTCAGAAGTGGTGCAAACTTATGAATTTTATACCTAGGCTGATCTTCAGTCATTAAAGGTGTTAATTTTTCAAAGCACACATTTACAAGAAGATGAAAAATAATTTTTCCAACAATTTTGAAGTTATTCCCCTACAAATATGGTGTCCCCTTTCATAAAAAGCTTATGATTCAATTTGCTTCATTCTACTGAACAACTTTGGGAGTTTCCATGGATAGTGAGACAATCCCAATTGCAAAACTATTAGTTTCTCATTTAAACCTTGTGCCCACCAGTTTAGTATCTTAAGAAGGTAATAACTCCATTACCATTTCAATAGAATTTGTCATTGACTTGCAATCTGCTATTGAATCTTTTTTGTATTTCTTCACATACTTGGTCTGGGACATAAAGATGCTACAGGCCATTCCATTTTCCATTCTTCCACTCCTAAACAATGATGAAGTTTTCCCAAATATGTCTTTCAAGTGATCCATGTAGATCACCTTTTTCTCAGTTTTTTAATTATCTAAGTTGTTACCTATAATAATGAGATCATCTACAAACAAGACCATAATGAAAATATCTGTTGTGATTTTTACCTGTGTTGTTCTGAAGGTGTTCCTCCTTCAGCACCTCAGTAGTACACTGTAGTTTCCACTCTAAAGAGAAGTGGACCTAGAAGCAACCTTGGTCTATGTGCAAGTGGGTTGAATGCAAAGTTAAGAGAAGCATTGGCATGACACAAGTGTGATGATAGAGTTTTCATGTTGTTTTGAAGGTGTTTCTCCTTCAAAAGTGCTTCATCTAAGAAGATATGTTCATCCTGCACCTTCAACAGATGCATACATCCTTGAGATCCATGCAACAGACTGCAGTTTGCATGTGAGGGTGTGTCAACAATGTAGGAGGTGCTTCAAATTTAGGCATCATATGGTTGTTGTATGCATGCATGCTTGTCTGAATGTTTTCCAGACTTAGAGCCATATTTAGCATGCTTTTCTAGGTAGGAGGCACTCTATTTTAGGAAATCTCTCTCATGCAACTTAGGAACTTTAACCTAGGTAGAGTTAGAGTTAGGAATACCTATTTTAAGTTAGGGGTTGTGCATGGGATGTATTTATTTTGTAAACTCTATCTTATCTTCTTATGTAAAATAAATGTAGGGTGGAGGTGGTGATTCATTCAATGTTTTGTCTATGTTAGGATTTGAGTTATTGCTGTGTATTTTTTCTTCTTCTTTAGTTATTGAATACAGATGCAGTATTGGAAGTTCAGACCTATGTGTATTTTGTTGTTCGTAATTTTTTAGAGTGGTGTGTTTGTACTATGTTCGATAATATGCAGTTTTCATTGAAGTTTAGTCTTTCCATTACCTAGCTGTTAGGTTAATTTTTCGCAGTGCAAAGTCTACATACTATGATTTGAAAAATATAACATGGTATCAGAGTGGCAGACCTTAAATCTTCCAAGACTCTGTGTATGTAGAATGTTGATTCCTATGAGAGTGAATTGTCAAAGGATTTTGGTGGGTGTGATTCCTAGCTTGAAAGTAATGGAATTTAGTTTCGTATTTGAATCATTCATTATGCATTGCTATTTTATTTGAAACAATAATCTCAACTGTAGAAAATTGTATATAGAAAAGATTTTTTATTCGAACTTTTAATAAGTAGATGGGTCAATCACTTGAATCTTTTGGTCAATGGAAATAGTAGTAAGTACTTTCTTTCTCCTAAGTTGTGAGGAAGTAGTAAGTACTTTTATTCTACATAGTAGAAGACAATAGTGCCTTATTTTGATAAGTTAGAAACCAGGGATAGCTTTATATATGCATTATATAAAAATATGGAAGGCATTTCAAAATGAAGGAATTTTTCTCCTCACACTTCTCCCATTCAACAATTTTGAGCATTTTGGGGTTTCAGAACAACATTTACAGGCTTGGAGCAGTGATCCTCATCGATTATGTATTTTGTTTCAAATATGTATTGCACCTAGTGCCATTTTGATATATTCATCCTTACATGTTAGATACGATATACATGAGCATAATTTCATCTAAATGTTTATGCATTTTGAGTACACCTGCTGTTTGTTGGAATTGTTTCTTTTTTCCATGTTAAATCTTCCAAAATTACTATGTACATTTTTCAGTTATTTGTTTTCTCTTTTTAGCGAGAAACAAAATGTATTGCTTAACATATGTTTTTTGTAGGTAACCTTACTCGCAAGATTTATAACAACATGAGGAGGGAGGCTATTGCAATGCAGATACAGAAGCACGTGCACAGATATAAAGTTCAAAAAGCTCAAAAAGCTCAGAAGCACGTGCAATGTGGATACAACGTGCGCAGATAGAAAGCCCAGAAAGTGGGCCATTGAGTATGAAGAGTGTATTTTTGAGGCTTTTTCATTGAGTATGAAGAGGCCGAGGGTTTCAAGCTGCTAAGTATCGCTTTGAAGCTGTTGCGGGATCTAAGTATGGCTTAGCAACCAAGTACAAGTGGGATGGTTTAGCCATTGTAATATTTTGAAAATTCATCGATGTACTAGATGATTTTCGTGTAAAGTTATATGGAGATAGTTATTAAGAAAACTCATATTTATTGCAATACTTGACATTTCATATAATATAATTTGTGCAGTTTAAAACTTATATGGTTGTACTTTATTTTATTTATAAGTGTTGTAATTAACTAATTAATGTGACATTCCATAATTCACATGTGTATTATATGATGATAAATAATGTATGATTATTTTTTAATTTAAACATAATATCATATTAAAAATTTATTTTGATTAATAATGGACACCACTAAAACTACTAAAATATTATAATAACCACACATAAAACAACTAAAAATGACTAAATTAGTGACCAATAAATGAAATTAATGACCAAAATTCGCATATAAAATGACCAAAAATTGAGAGATACGTAATCAATCAATGAGATATAAATGGCCAAAACTATGACCAAAATTTCAATATCAATGACCAAAAAATAGTTTTGGTGGCTAATTTACGATCTTTTATTACACGACCAAACTTGGTCATATTCTAGTTTGTCATGTGGTCATTAATTTTGTCATAAATGTGGTCATATATCTGGCTATTGATTCAAATATATGACCAAAGTAATGACCAACTAGTAATCTATAAATGACCAAAATAAAAATGACCAATTTTGGTCGCGTAATAAAAGACCATAAATTAGCCACCAGCGATCGCTAAACCAAAAATGGTCATTGATATGTGGATTTTGGTCATTTTTTGGTCACTAATCTTTCAGTTTCCACTAGTGATGCCAGCTATCTATGCACTAATCCCAAATCTTGGATTTCTTTCCCATCGTATTTGGCAGACCCCACTACTGCACATTAAGTCTGGGACTTCTTGATTCTGTATGGGCAATGGCATCCTTTGTATCCTCATTTTCCTCACCATCTAAGTGAATTTGGAGTGGAAAACTATGATTTGAACTACTCCCTCGGATTGGTGAAGGAATGGAAATAAACATAATAGAATTCTCACTTCGTATCTTTCCAACCTAGATTTCCTTTGAAGTATAATTTTCCTTCCTTGTTATAATGCCTTGCTTCCATGCATCCTCTTGCAAATACAACTCCAAGGCACATTGCTTACATTCTGCAGATGTTTAAGGTAAAAAGTAGCATGACCAGTGCGAGCGAGAAGAACCTATCAAAGCAGGAAGCCATGTTACAGAATTTAGTATGACACAAATAATTGTAAAAATATATTTCAATCCCATAAATTTCTCTCTCAATGCCTATTTATATGAGTTTCTTAGTTTCAACTTAAATCTAGTTTAATAAACAGTTTAGAATTTGACCTCATAACTAAAATAACAAGCTCTAACCTTACATCAAAAGCATGGCATGCAGAAAGAAAAGTTTAGTTATGTTCTCACAGAAAAG
The DNA here is from genome assembly GCA_001517045.1 of Pseudotsuga menziesii. Taxonomy (NCBI): domain Eukaryota; kingdom Viridiplantae; phylum Streptophyta; class Pinopsida; order Pinales; family Pinaceae; genus Pseudotsuga; species Pseudotsuga menziesii. Next base: position 39,020 of record LPNX010482226.1, read on the forward strand.
GACCCAAATAGAAGACATGCAGGGACTAACAACGACAATGATTTTATGCATATGGAATAGGAACTTTGAAAGTTTGAACAATTCTTTCAAATGCCAACCCTTAAATTAAAAGGTTTTTAAAAGGAAATGGTTATATGAAAAAGGTACAATTTTGAAACTTAACAACCCATCTTAGAAGATAAAAAGTACCTACACAACCTTCATGGTTAGCCCAATTGGAGTAATTTATAACCATAATTCTCTTCTCATTAACAACAAGAGCAAGCATTCCTGTCATGCCAACTATCTGTGCACTGATCCCAAATCCTAGATTTCTTTCCCATAGTATTTGGTAGACCCCACTGCTGTACATTAAGTATGGGACTTCTTGATTCTGTATGGGAAATGGCATCTTTTGTATCCTCACTTTCCTCACCATCTAAGTGAACTTGGAGTGGTGAAATGTGATCTGAACTACTCCCTCGGATTGGTGAAGGACTGGAAATAAATGGAATAGAATCCTCACTTGGTATCTTGCCAACCCAAATTTCCTTTGAAGTATAATTTTCCTTCCGTGTTATAATTCCTTGCTTCCATGCATCCTCTTGAAAAGCCAGCTCCAAGGCATGTTGCTTACATTCTGCAGATGTTTTACATAAAAAGTACCACGACCAGTATGAGCAAGCAAAACCTATCAAAGCAGGAAGCCATGTTACAGAATTGAGTATGACATAAATAATTGTAAAAATATATTTAAATCCCATAAATTTCTCTCTTAATGCCTATTTATATCAGTTTCTTAGTTGCAACTTAAATCTAGTTTAATAAACAGTTTAGAACTTGAATTCAGTACTAAAATAACAGGCTCTAACCTAACATCAAAAGCATGACATGCAGAAAGAAAAGTTCAGTTATGTTCTCACATAAAAGGACCCAAACAGAAGACATGCAGGGACTATCAATGACAATGATTTTATGCATATGGACTAGGAACATTGAAAGTTTGAATAATGCTTTCAAATGCCAACCCTTAAATCAAAAGGTTTTTAAAAGGCAATGGTTATATGAAAAAGGTACAATTTTGATACTTAACAACCCATCTTAGAAGATAAAAAGTACCTACGCAACCTTCATGGTAAGCTAGATAGGAGTAATTTGTAACCAGAATTCTCTTCTCATTAACAGCAAGAGCAAGCATTCCTGCCATGCCAGCTATCTGTGCACCAATCCCGAATCCTGAATTTCTTTCCCATAGTATTTGGAAGACCCCACTGCTACACATTAAGTTTGGGACTTCTTGATTCTGTATGGGAAATGGCATCCTTTGTATCCTCACTTTCCTCACCATCTAAGTGAAGTTGGAGTGGTGAACTGTGATCTGAACTACTCCCTCGGATTGGTGAAGGATTGGAAATAAATGGAATAGAATCCTCACTTGGTATCTTGCCAACCCAAATTTCCTTTGAAGTATAATTTTCCTTCCTTGTTATAATTCCTTGTTTCCATGCATCCTCTTGAAAATCCAACTCCAAGGCATGTTGCGTACATTCTGCAAATGTTTTAGGTAAAAAGTACCATGACCAGTACGAGCGAGCAGAACCTATCAAAGTAGGAAGCCATGTTACAGAATTGAGTATGACACAAATAATTGTAAAAATATACTTAAATCCCATAAATTTCTCTCTTTATGCGTATTTATATCAGTTTCTTGGTTTCAACTTAAATCTAGTTTAATAAACAGTTTAGAACTTTACTTCAGAACTAAAATAGCAGGCTCTAACCTAACATCAAAAGCATGACATGCAGAAAGAAAAGTTTAGTTATGTTCTCACATAAAAGGACCCAAATAGAAGACATGCAGGGACTATCAATGATAATGATTTTATGCATATGGACTAGGAACTTTGAAAGTTTGAACAATGCTTTCAAATGCCAACCCTTAAATCAAAAGGTTTTTAAAAGACAATGGTTATATGAAAAAGGTACAATTTTGATACTTAACAGCCCATCTTAGAAGATAAAAAGTACCTACACAGCCTTCGTGGTCAGCCCGATTGGAGTAATTTGTAACCAGAATTCTCTTCTCATTAACAACAAGAGCAAGCATTCCTGCCATGCCAGCTATCTATGCACCAATCCCAAATCCTGGATTTCCTTCCCATTGTATTTGGCAGACCCCACTGCTACACATTAAGTCTAGGACTTCTTGATTCTGTATGGGCAATGGCATCCTTTGTATCCTCTGTTTCCTCACCATCTAAGTGAAGTTGGAGTGGTGAATTGTGATCTGAACCACTCCCTCGGATTGGTGAAGGAATGGTAATGAATGGAATAGAATTCTCACTTGGTATCTTGCCAACCCAGATTTCCTTTGAAGTATAGTTTTCCTCCCTTGTTATAATGCCTTGCTTCCATGCATCGTCTTCCAAATCCAGCTACAAGGCACGTTGTTTACATTCTGTAGATGTTTCAGGTAAAAAGTAACATGACCAGTGCGAGGGAGCAGGACCTATCAAAGCAAGAAGCCATGTTACATAATTGAGTATGACACAAATAATTGTAAAAATATATTTCAATCCCATAAATTTCTCTCTTAATGCCTATTTATTTGAGTTTCTTAGTTTCAACTTAGATATAGTTTAATAAACAGTTTAGAACTTGACTTCAGAACTAAAATAACAGGCTCTAACCTAACATCAAAAGCATGACATACAGAAAGAAAAGTTCAGTGATGTTCTCACAGAAAAGGACCCAAACAGAAGACACGCAGGGACTATCAATGACAGTGATTTTATGCATATGGACTAGGAACTTTGAAAGTTTGAACAATGCTTTCAAATGCCAACGCTTAAATTAAAAGTTTTTTAAAAGGCAATGGTTATATGAAAAAGGTACAATTTTGATACTTAACATCCCATCTTAGAAGATAAAAAGTACCTACACAGCCTTCATGGTCAGCCTGATTGGAGTAATTTCTAGCCAGAATTCTCTTCTCATTAACAGCAAGAGCAAGCATTCCTGCCATGACATCTATCTGTGCACTGATCCCAAATCCTAGATTTCTTTCCCATCGTATTTGGCAGACCCCACTGCTGCACATTCAGTCTGGGACTTCTTGATTCTGTATGGGAAATGGCATCCTTTGTATCCTCAGTTTCCTCACCATCTAAGTGAAGTTGGAGTGGTGAACTATGATCTAAACTACTCACTCGGATTGGTGAAGGACTGGAAATAAACGGAATAGAATTCTCACTTGGTATCTTCACAACCCAGATTTCCTTTGAAGTATAGTTTTCCTTCCTTGTTATAATGCCTTGTTGCCATGCATCCTCTTGCAAAGCCAGCTCCAAGGAATGTTGCTTACATTTTGCAGATGTTTCAGGTAAAAAGTAGCATGACCAGTGTGACCAAGCAGAACCTATCAAAGCAGGAAGCCATGTTACAGAATTGAGTATGACACAAATAATTGTAAAAATATATTTCAATCCCATAAATTTCTCTCTTAATACCTATTTATATGAGTTTCTTAGTTTCAACTTAAATATAGTTTAATAAATAGTTTATAAGTTGACTTCAGAACTAAAATAACAAGCTCTAACCTAACATCAAAAGCATGACATGTAGAAAGAAAAGTTCAGTTATGTTCTCACAGAAAAGGACCCAAACATAAGACATGCAGGGACTATCAATGATAGTGATTCTATGCATATGGACTAGGAACTTTGAAAGTTTGAACAATGCTTTCAAATGCCAACCCTTAAATTAAAAGGTTTTTAAAAGGCAATGGTTATATGAAAAAGGTACAATTTTGATACATAACAACCCATCTTAGAAGATAAAAAGTACCTACACAACCTTCATGGTCAGCCCGATTGGAGTAATTTGTAACCAGAATTCTCTTCTCATTAACAACAAGAGTAAGCATTCCTTCCATGCCAACTATCTGTGCACCAATCCCAAATCCTAGATTTCTTTCCCATCGTATTTGGTAGACCCCACTGCTACACATTAAGTCTGGGACTTCTTGATTCTGTATGGGAAATGGCATCCTTTGTATCCTCTATTTCCTCACCATCTAAGTGAAGTTGGAGTGGTGAACTGTGATCTGAACTACTCCCTCGGATTGGTGAAGGACTAGAAATTAATGGAATAGAATCCTCACTTGGTATCTTGCCAACCTAGATTTCCTTCGAAGTATAATTTTCCTTCCTTGTTATAATGCCTTTCTTCCATGCATCCTCTTGCAAAGCTAGCTCCGAGGCATGCTGCTTACATTCTGCATATGTTTCAGGTAAAAAGTAGCGTGACCAGTGTGAGTGAGCAAAACCTATCAAAGCAGGAATCCATGTTACAAAATTGAGTATGACACAAATAATTGTAAAAATATATTTATTTCTCTCTTAATACCTATTTATATGAGTTTCTTAGTTTCAACTTAAATATAGTTTGATAAACAGTTTAGAACTTGACTTTAGAACTAAAATAACATGCTCTAACCTAACATCAAAAGCATGGCATGCAAAAATAAAAGTTCAGTTATGTTCTCACAGAAAAGGACCCAAACATAAGACATGCAGGGACTGTCAATGACAGTGATTTTGTGCATATGAACTAGGAACTTTGAAAGTTTTAACAATGTTTTCAAATGCAAACCCTTAAATTAAAAGGTTTTTAAAAGGAAATGGTTATATGAAAAAGGTACAATTTTGATATTTAACAACCCATCGTAGAATATAAAAAGTACCTACACAACCTTCATGGTCAACCTGATTGGAGTAATTTGTAACCAACCCGATTGTTATTATTAGAGATAGATAGCAGAAACTCATTGATAACCCTCTTCTCCTCCCTGCTCCATCTACCATACCAAATTGTATGAACATTGATGGTAGAAGTCATCATAGGCCCCATATGGTACCTCATTTTCACAAACGTTGAAGACTATTTATGCTTCTTTGAATCCCCAAACTGTAAATTTGCCTTGTTGGGCTGCTATTTCAGTCCCAAAGTAGTGGTAGTCTGATTGAAATATTGAGGCCATGGACTCCATGTTTCAACTAAGGATAATACAATGATAAGAAGAAAACCCACAAAAGAAAAAATGCCCATTTCCTCCTAGAAACAACAAACAAAGCAACATGGGGAATGGATACAATGTAATGAGACACAAGCCCCTTATATAATACTAAAATGCTCAAGGAATGGAGTGTTCATGTGACTGTTATAGGGAATAAAATAAAACAAGACTACAAACATACATAATGACTCACATTAAGCATAGCACGCCATATCGGTTGGGATTTCGGAGATTGTAGTCCTCGTATTGCTATCCATTATCAAAATCCATGTCTCATTTATCAAAGCTTTCGTAAGAGCAGAACGATAACTGAGCGGGAAAGTTGAAACTTCTCCTAGCACCAAAAGAATTGCCTACCATGTCCATAGATAGAAGGCTCCTCTGTGTTGGTGGATTATTTTTCATTACAGTCTAGGGGCAACCCAAAAACTTGCAGGGAAAACCTCGGTTTCTGTTCAGAATGCTGAAAATTGCAGAATGTATTGAAGGAGAAAGACGAGCCGGAGATGGTGGGAGTCTTGTTGTATGGGCCATTTGTATTAGGAAACAAATAAATACAAGCCAAAGTGAACAACACGGGCATCTGGATTTGGCTATCAATAATAAGGAACTGGACCACAATACTATTAATCTCTTCCTTTCGATCTGAAACACCTGATTCTTCATCATCTCTAGCATAAGAATCTCGATATCAAAATTCTTTGGTTGTAACCTTTACCTTTGGCTCGGGTAAGAAGAAGCCGGATTCCATTGATCTAATGAACTATAGACCGCTTAGGTTTCAAGACATTCATTGGAATAAGGCTACGACCTCAAGATTTGTCGCTATTTTAGCAATTTACAAGTGTTTTTCTTCTTTGAAGCCTGGGTATTTTTTTTGTCCTATTCATAACCCGCTAAATATAACAAGAATGTTGGGTACGTGTGTATAATTAATGACTGTGGATTGAGTTTATTACCTGCCAATGTTTAATCGATAGCCATATCAATGATTGGAGTACTGCTCTAGCACTGGTTGATTCTTCGTAGCGTAGCGAGATCACACTCGGATTTTCTATGGATTGTCAATTGTTATGGTTTTATACGACACACTATTATAGACCACCCGGACTCACTAAATACACTGGTATATGATGGTTACTACGCACGCTATATAACGTTTTGACCCCGACACATGCCATAAACCTGTTTTGGCTCAGAGGCCAAAGGGTGAAACATAGAGTAAGTTGAAGCCAAAGGCTCAGGATACGAATTTTTATATACATAATAAAACAACCATAAGCGAGAGAGAGGCCACACAATGAAATAACAATGGGATAGAAAGGAATGAGCAACCATCCACATTTTAAATGACGTTGTGCAATGACCCAAGAACCTACCACAGATTAATCCATGATCTTAAAAATATAATAGTTCCTTGCTACTTACGGCTTTGTGAAGTAAATTAAAGGTGAGCGCCTTCCAACTCAAACCTTTTTTCATCCATCCTTGCAATATCCTGGGAACCAATACTTATTCACTATGGAAAGTGGGTGAATAGAATTGGAGTTAGACTACAATGAGAAACTCTCCTCCTTTTAAATGATGTGGAACCTCCCATAGGATACATAATGACTTCCACAAGGTAATGTATCCTTGTCACCTATGGAGTTTCCATGAAAAAGGTGATCCTTTCCTCCTACGAGCTTGCAATCTAGAGGTAATTGTTTCCCTAGCCCGAGTGCCTCAACTGTAGAGCTCTAATGGGATAAGGTGTTGAATGATGAATACACACCCTTACTAATGCCACAGTGGCTCGTGCACACTTAACTCCAATGTTTTGTTGTGATGCATTGTTGAACCCATGTGACATACCTAACCCACACACATAAATGATCCATCGCATCCACATGCGTAAATGATGCATTGATGGGTCTCAATGACTTAACCATGAATAGGGAAATTTTTATGCTAAAAATGGATGGTCGTATACCCGAACATTTGCATTGGCCCTAAGAATTATATCTTTATCACTTAAATGGGATATATTGGGCATTTCAAGTTTGGCACATAATAATGTTATTATAGATTAGTCCAAGGTAAAAAGATCGGACTTTTAGTCTATAACATTTTCCTATAGTTATTATGGTCTATATGTATTTCGTAAAGCTAGGATCTATGGGATGTTTGTCTTGCATGTAGGATATTATTCCCATTTTAATATTGTTAAGTACATTATGGATTGTTTGCATAGTATTTGCCAAGTTTTTATGGCCAAAACTTAGATTATGAGGTGATACCAATGACCTAATGGACTCATGGGATGCACATGATTCTTGAGCTCCATTCCTTGTTATAGGGCCAAAACTTGGGATCTTAAAACATAAATTTTGTCTATGGGACTTATGGGTCATACGTGGTGCCAAATTCCTCCACAAGAGCCTTAAATAAGGAACAGTTAGTATAGAAGATATCTCAATCATGTTGAGGTTTAACACACCATGAATAATTGTCAAGGTCTAAGCCATGCTCTAGGGACAAAAGGGATAGTATTAAGTGATAGTATTTGTGTACATGGTTGTTTGGCTATGCATAGGGACAAAGAGCATGTAACAAATTCAACATAGTAAACATTTCCCGTGTGAGGAAGATATTAATGTCATTTTGAGGTTTAGTATACCATGGATGGTTCTTCAAACATATTCCATGGTACACGTACAAATTTTGGGTCTTAGATCATAACATTAGTTTGCGAGGTTGAAGGGCCATGCTTAAGGCCCAAATACACAACTAATCCTTGCATACATAATATTTATCATGTAAGGGATATATTTTGAGGTATATTAATTTGTAGATAGTTTTGGATTCCTGGGCCATGGTATAAGGAAAATATCTCATGTATTAGGCCATATAGGTTCTTTATACAATCCCTACATAAGGAATTTGTCATGTAAATAATGTGCAAATTTCAAATGATTTAAATTAAAAAACATTCACCCTTTAACTATAGGGTTCTCAATCTGGTAGTCAACCTCCACTCAAAGTCTATGTGAACCCACTCTAAACTGGCATAGGGGAATAGAAAGAGTGTGCGTCCAATGGTGAAGTGTGTACTGAGGATGGACAATGAGTTTGTTTTTCAACTCGAAGAAGTACTTAGTGTAGAATTCCATCTTCGGTCATAACCTATCATAAAGGTTTATCTATGTAATATTTATAAACTAGTTGTAAATGCCATCTTGGATGAATCTATTCAACTTTCACCTGGTAGGTAAGAGATGGCCAGGTGCATCGAGTGAGTATCTAAATACCCATGTAATCCAAAATATTTGATACCCATACATATTACAAAAAAATATCTACATGAATTGAAAATCTAGTGGAAGCAATGGACTTCGATGGATAGTAGGACAAAAGTATGGATACAGGTACTGTCCCTTTACTAAGTTAACGGAAATCTGAATGTAATGCAAAAATTAATCTATTTTTTTCATTTAGTGGTTCATACAATATGTGTAAGGACCTATAACACCACATAGCCTCTATGAAGGAATATCTTCCTTATTAAACATATATTGAACCCTTTTAAGGTTTAGTGCAATATAGAAAGTTGCGATAATTCCCTAACCATGGTCCAAGGAGAAAAACTAGGGAATTAGCTTATAACTATTGATTTCAAGTCTGATCAACAATGTGTAGAGCCTCGAGCCAGAAGATATAATGTAATATAGTACAAGGAGTCTTTTTTTGTGTAAAATTAGCATAAAGGAACCGATTTGAGGTATAACAGTGGTCTTGAACCATTATCTTTTACCAAAAACTATAGAAATGGTCACATAGCATCATCAAAAACTCATTAGAATGATCAATGATAACTAACATTTTTTTTATCGCCAAAAGTTACCATAAAAAGTATTAGTGAGGGTCATTAAAGGATCACCACTAGAAGTATCACTAAAGAGATTCTACCCTCTTTTAATAATTTCAACTTTTTTAGTTATAACATAACATGAACCATTTATCTTTGTGTTTATGTTGGTTTTTTAGAGGACATGTGAATGCTTTATTTTCCTAAATCATTCATCTTTATCAAGTTTCAAGTGCCTTTTTTATTATATTATTTTGTTATGAAGTGTGAGGCTATGACTATTATTATTAATTGTTGATTGTTATTGTTTATCCATTCACAATTACACTTGTACGGGTCTCAATGACTTGAGACACTTGCTTTCTCATTACCTTCTTAAAGGGGGAGAATGATAAAAGCTTATTAGTTCATATGTGAATATTGTAGACAAAAGGTAGGCCCTAGGGGGTGAATGATAAAGTCTTATTAGTTCATCTTTGAATATTGTAGAAAAAAAGTAGGGCCTACACATTAAAAATTGTGGACCTAAAGAGAATATGGAGGTGACCCTAGATTTGTAATATAGTTATACAAATCATTGTGTCTTGGTGTTATAAGTTCAACTTGTATCTCTAAATGCCTTTGTGATTAACTTAAAGTGCCAAGTAAAAGTCACTCTCGAAGAGTAAATAGAGACAAGCTTAAATATGCAATGTGTGTGTTCATGTGAATTCCCATCTTCTAGTATTATAAGTTGGGAATTTACCTCTATGTTTTCAATCACTCTTTTACTATGTAAAATAAATCCCATGGGAATCAAACTTTGGTCAATAGTGTAGCGTAATGCTAGAAGATTTGATAGGGGCCATAAAACTTGAGAAAATAATTGCTTTTTTCCTTGAAAGATGTCTATTTATAAGGCCAAAGATGTAAAAAAAAATGATCCACTTCTTCAAAGTAACACTATGAGCATGATTGAAATGTCTGTTGCTTCATTCCATTTTAAACCAAGACCAAAATGTCCTTAAGAGTACAAATAAAGTTATCTTTTGTGTTAAGATTGATATCCACTTCTTGTGCCTTGGATTTTCTTGGTAAAAATGAGGGTATGGATGGGGGGGTTTTCCAAAACAACCTTGTAGGGTGACATTTTGGTAGCACCATAATAGGTGGTATTGTGTTACCTTTCTGCAAGGAGGGTGAGGGGGGGGCGGTGGTGGAGGAGTGGGGGGTGGGGGAACTACTAAACCCAATGGCCATATCAGTCAATGTAAAACCCAATGCATAACAATATTTTATGGTAAACACCTCACAACATCTATTACTTGTTATTAAGTCCAATATATCAAGTCCTGTAGTATAAAGAAGTATTACGACATGCATCATCATCGTGGACATAAACATTTTCATCATCATCATCAATTCCATATGGTACATCAACATCATCTTGATCATCATCATCATTGTCAACATTAAGTACATCATCAACAAAATCATTTTCATCATTGTCATTATGCTCATATTCCATTAGTGTTCTTAATCACTCATTGCCATTAGGATTCATGTCATGTAATTGTTAAGGTCATCTATATGTCCTTATAGTCATTTCGATGATAATATGGTCATTTAGATGTTACAGACATTTAGGTGCCATTAGAATCAATTAGGATCCAAAAGTGCTACCACATGCATAATCATCGTTGACATCCATGTAGTCATCATCATCATACAATAAATCAACATCATTGTCGTCATCGTAGTCATCACCAATGTCATCATCAATATAATTGAGATAATAATGAGCAAGGAGCCCTACTACCTCACAATAATGGATGATATAGTCTTATAATTATCGAATCATATCCATACGCTCCATCATAATTATTGTACTGCATCATCGTCATGTTGTTAGGGTCAATCATGTGCAATTAGGGTCTATCAAATGTTGTTGGGGACACTCAAACACCTTTAGAGCAATTTAGGTGGCATTAAGGTAATTTACCCTTCATTAGGATTAATCAAGATCCAAAAGTACCATGATTACGATCATTTAGGTGCCACTATGATAAATCAAGATCCAAAACTACTATCACATGAACCATGATCATTGACATTGACATTGATATATCTGACATTATGTTGGACGTTTTCTGAACACAATTCCTAGCTCTAAACCTAGTGTAATTCCTAGCTTGGCTCTTTCAAAAATTAAAGCATTATTCCAGAGGCTATACCTGGATCTATACCTGGCGCTATGTTGGATGTTCTCTAGGTGCAATTCTTGGTTGTATACTTGGTGCTATGTTGGATGTTTTTCCTATCGAAATTCATGGCGCAATTCCTGTCGCTAAACCTGGATTAATATATGGTGCTATGCTATTCGGGACGTTTTTTTGGAGGCTATTATGGGCGTTATATGGGATGCTTTTTTGGATGTTAATTGGGATGTTAATTGGGATGCTAATTGGAATGATAATTCTGATGGTAATTGGGACACTAATTGGAATGCTAATTATCGTAAAAAATAGCGCCAACTTTTAATAAGGGATGCTAATTGAGATGCTAATTGGGATGATATTTGGGACGCTAATTGGGACTCTAATTGGGATGCTAATTGGGACGCTAATTGGGATGCTAATTGGGACACTAATTGTGACACTAACTGGGACGCTAATTGGGATGCTAATTGGGACGATAATTAGCATCCAAAATAGCGCCATCTTTTAAAAAGGGACGCAAATAACGCCATTAAAAGCACCAACCCGTGGAAAAGCGTCCACTTTGCCAAAAAATGATGGAAAATACATTAAAAGTGATAGTGGACACTAAAAAGGAAGCTAAAAGAGACACTAATCATAGGGTTTTGTTGTACTAATTTTAATTCCATCATTCAATTTTTTAGTACAGGATATGCACCTGAAGGAATGTTGACTAATCAGAAGAAACACTTGGCCGTCAAAGCTGTTGATTATACATTGATCGTGGGACACCTATATAAGCTGGGTGTGGATGAGGTACTATGGTGCTGTGTGTTTAACTATGAATGACCTTGGGTTATGAGTGAAGCACATGCTGGTGTCACAGGAGGACACTATGCAGGAAAAGAAACAGTGCTCAAAATATTGCAGGCAGGATTATGGTGGCCAACCATACACATGGATACTAAAAGCTTCTACAAACGATGTGATATTTGTCAAAGGACAGGAAAACCATCGCCCCGCGACGAGATGTCGCTTGCACCACAGATAACCCTCCGAGCATTTGACAAGTGGGAAGTTGATTTTGTTGGAACAATCGGCCCACCAGGGAAGAGAACTGGTGCATGCTACATTATCACTGTGACATAATATTTAACCAGATGGGCTAAAGCTGTGCCTGTTAAAGACTATACCGCTGCGACTGCGACAAATTTTTTGTTGAAAAATGTTGTCACCCGATTTGGTTTCCCAAAGATAATACTAAGTGACCAAGGTACGCATTTTGTTAACAAAGTGATTGCTGAGCTTCCTACAAAATTTCAGATCTTGCATAAAAAGATGACTCCCTACCATCCTTAGGCGAATGGAATGGTCGAAGCTTTCAACAAGATTCTGGAGAATGGATTAACCCAGGTATGCAATGTGCACTGAGATGACTGGGATCAAAAAGTATCAGCTATGCTATGGGCATATCGCACACCCCATTCAGACTAGTATATGGACAAGAAGCTGTTGTACCAATGGAGTACATTGTACCAAGTTTGATAATTGTTGCATTGACAGAGATGACTGATGAAGATGTTGTCGACTAGAGGCAGATACAACTAGTGCAAATGGAAGAAGAACGTTTCATTGCAGGATTCCATCAGACAGTTAAGAAGCAGTGACAGAATGCATGGCATGATTGCCATATCATGGTTAAACCATTCGAATTCGGAGGAATTGTGTTGCTGTATGACAACAAATTTTTCAAACACCCCAAAAAGTTAAACACGCATTGGCCAGGGCCATATGTGGTCGTGCACATCACTAACGTGGGCACAGTAAAATTACAGAAGCTAGACGGTACCTATGTCGCAGGTATGGTGAACAATAGTCACCTAAAACCATGCTACGACAGTCATAACATCCCAGGTTAAAACCACGTCGCGCAAAAAAAAAACAGAGTGGATGAAAGATGTAAAAATTAATTTGTTGCACGTCTGTGATGGAACAAGTGCGATGTGAAGGAAAAAGGTGGAAAGTGCCCGAAAAAGAAAAAAGTGCAACAAAAAGGTGGAAAGTGATGACAAAAGCATAAATGATAGTCTGGCCGACATTAAAGTGCTGATATCTGGCGAAGATTTTGGCGGCTGTGACAACTAAGTGTCATTAATTCGATGAGATATGAGGAGAATGATGACGTGCTGTAAGGCCACATCTGATGGATCCACCATAACTATTATGACAGAAACAACGTAGAAATCAAGTTAACGACTTAATGAACGAATGCAGTAGCCAAGAAACCCATGTGACATATTAGAAATTAACTGACCATTGCATGATGACTACACGATGTAGTGGCGGGTATAAGTACAAGGCTTCATCGACAAGCATTATTTTATGACCATAGAGCGAGCTAGAGAAAACAAGAGCCAAGTGATTGCAGAACCGAACCCTATCATCCCTGTTGAAGTAAGCCGACACCCATGGTAATTGAGATCCCTAGTGACAGTGAACCATCAGACGCAACTGTTATCTCCAATTTCCTAATCAAAGAAGAGAGTCTGTCACCTGAGATACAGCACCTGTAGCAACCTACCAATGTGGCCGGTCATGCTACACTTCTGACGCCGAGATCGCGTGCTGTGCCTAGCCCATCTCAGAGACCACTAGCTTCTCCCACAGTTGCATCACCTGTCATGGAGCCAAGACAGGACATGGAACAGTTGGAGGACCATATGGACTCCAAAGACAAAGAAGCACAGGACTACCGCTCCTGTGGATACTCTGGGTAAAGCACCCTTAGAAGAGGAACAAGAGGTGGACGAACCTATGGAAGAAGACTCGCCATCGCACAGAAGGCAGGATGCGGAAGAATAAGATGAGAATTTCCCATACTATGTCCCGCTAAGGAGAGCCGATGCACCGAAGGTGGACCTCCCAAAGAAAGAGAATACAACTCTGGTAGTGTCGTGGATCCCTGAAAGACACCACTTGGATCAAGCAGAAGTACAACTTGCGATGCCCACAGAGGGGCTTCCTAATTTGGCTAATTGAGGAAAAAAGTGTGCAATTTTCTACGCATATCTTATTGTGTGAGTTGTTACACAAGATGCGACCTAATCAGTGTTCAGTTGTAACGGTGGAAATCACAGAGTTATGCGTGCTGGGTGGAGTGTTCAATTGGTCGTGGTACCTACTGAACGAGCTCATAAATGATGTGATGTAGGCCCAGAATGAACCCACCTACAAATTCCATTATTCATGGATGCTCATCTTAATCTCATTCCCCATGTGGGACAAACCCGCCAAACTATGTGCATATGGATGTCCCACTACCTTACCATGGCACAAGGTAGCAAAACTTGTGGGATGACAGAAAAGACCTGACCTGACGGAAGGAGAACAACATTGAGTTCTTTTTGCACATAGAGGCGTTGCACAATGTTTTCCACTGGTCCCATCGAATCCATGCTACAATGATACATAGGTATGAAACGTTTATTAACTTTCAAACCGTAGCACATAATATGATCGTAGAGCCGAAAAAGGACTCAGCTAGACAAGTGCACCATGTGGGATTCATGCTGAAGGATGAGGATGTGGATGCAATCATCAACTTATGGCTAGAAGAATGGCGTGGACCACTAGTAGAGCCACTTCCTGAAGGACGGGATGAAGAGGACCCACCACTTCACCAAGTTCATGGTGAAGGCAATGAAGGAGGTGACAGACAAAATAACTAGTCACAGGATGAGGAAGAATAGGATGATGATGATAGGCATAGCTTAGATCAAAGTGATTTGGAGAACACACCAAGCCCATAGCATGTACCAACCCAGACACAAACCAAGCAACAAGAAGGCCAACCACATCGCAAGAAGCAAAAATTAGACAAGGCAGCGACACAAACACCCTGACAGAAGATGATGTGGGGGAGATCACAGTAGTTGTTGCTAAAGTCGCAGAAGACAATCTTGCCAGCCTGAAGATGTAGCAAGACAACATAGCTAAGCAAGTGGGGGGCCATCTGAATAAGTTGATCAAAGCAATCAATGAGGTCAAATCCACTTTTGAGGCTAAGACATATGGCGTTGACCCCAATGTCCAAGTAGTCATACCAGAGTTAGTGCTGCCCATCAAAGTGACAATCTAGACCAACGCACTAGAAACCAGAACAGATCCCACTACCTTTGATGATGCTATAAAGGATATTTCCACACTCCAATTAGAATTCTACAAGCTTCCCCTAAGCAAAGTCTATGAAGTACAGTAGAAAACCACGATGAAAATGCAGCTAAGAGAGAATGTTGTTGCCTATCAGGAAAAAAAAAAAAAGAAGGCAAAGGTGTGCAAGGCCCTATTGAAGGAAAAAGAGCAAGAACTTCAGGGGTGCATCAACCTTCTTTCTAAGAGGGAACAAGAAATATAGGCACGCAAGTAGAACCACCTCACACTAGAAGAGACCATCAAGAGTACCATTGCAGAATTACCACCTGAGGCGGGCCAAGAAGATGAGGACTCCATGGCTAAGGTGACCAGGCTAGAAAATATTGTGCAACATCTTTGGAAGTAGCTAGAAGAGCTGCAAGCTAGATAGGTGCTGAGCGAACCTCCTGAGGAGCTCGAAGAATGAAGGAAAGTAGTGTCTGAGGCTGCTGGAAAAATAAAACAAGGAGAAACATCATGTGCTAAGGCACTAAAAGACGTTTCTGCGGTATGTGAAGTGCTTATGTAGGATGCAACTGTTGAAAGCATAAGGGAAATTAGGCGCGCAACTAAAGAAAAAATTGATGTAGAGAAAATAGACATGAAGAAGTTTTCCTTCCAAGAGAAGGTGGCCAAGATGACTGAAATCAAGTGACTGCAATAGGAGGTCCAGGCTATTCAAGATAGAGAGCGGGCTAGGGAAGCAGAATTTAAAGTGCACCAGTCAGAAGCAGCATGCATCACCAGTGTTCTTCAACTGCTTAAGGAAAAACTTGAGACTATCGCACAGTCAGCAGATGCAGGTTTGTCCCAATATATCAGTTTCGACCGTGTAAAGAAATTGTTCACATAGGTAGAAGAGGTATCAGATGAATTTATGTGGGTGTAACAGATGGTGAAAGAGTTTCAGGACAAGGTTGGTCCTGCGGCGCAAACAACACCAGAGTCATAAATTTTTTCTGGAAAAGCAGTAAGTTTTGCGACGGAAACTTTTTCAAGACAAGTCCATTTTATCTTATTGTCTCAGGACGAGCCACATATGAGTGGTGGGGGCCTGTAGGGTTGGAAAAGGAGCACAAAGAAGAATTTCATGCAAGCAAAGGAAGGTACATCGCGCGTGTGACAGGAAGGAAGAGAGGTCACGAAGGAAGCAAAGGGACTAGCAAATAAGGAATAAAAAAGTGCATGACGGAGGAAAGAAAAGTGTAAAGGCATACAGGTGATAATGGCTGGAAAGTGACAAGTGAATATCGTGGTCGTTAAAGACGACGTAAGCCTATGGTAATGCACGTATGAAGGAATATTTTCTAAGTCAGGCTGATAGTGCCTTGTGTCAGTCCATGACAGCCTATTTTGATGGCTGATCACATCCTGTAACTAATGAGCAGTATGTAGTCAACCTTTCTTGGTATGATAGAAGCTATAAATAAGAAGAACCCGTTCTGTATAAGGGTTGGAGTTATTGGTGTTGTTATTGGCCATTTTATTGGTTGTTTTGGGGTCACTATTGGTTGCTCACTAGTTTTCTAGAGCCAAGGACGCCATTGTTGTTGTGTTTGAGTTAAATTTAGCAGAAGGGAAGACTCAGAGGAGTTTAGTAGCAGTAGGAGGCTGTTGAGCCGTCGATATTGCAGTTGTGTGCGTAGATCATTCACCATGTGGGACAAACCCACTGGACTATGTGCAGATGGATGTCCCACTACCTTGCCTTGGCACAAGGTACCAAAACTTGTGAGATGACAGAAAAGACTTGATCCGATGGAAGGAGAACAACATTGAGTTATTTTTGCACGTAGAGGCGTTGCATAATGTTGTCCGCTGGTCCCATCGAATCCACCCTAAGATGGTACATAGGTATGAAACATTTATTAACTTTCAGGCTAGAGCACATAATATGATCTAAGAACTGAAAAAAGACTCGCCCAGACAAGTGCACCATGCGGGTTTCATGCTGAAGGATGAGGATGTGGATGCAATCATCAACCTATGGCCAGAAGAATGGCGTGGACCAGTAGTAGAGCCACTTCCCAAAGGACAGGATGAAGAGGACCCACCACTTCACCAAGTTCATGGTGAAGGCAATGAAGGAGGCGACAGACAAGATAACCAGTCATAGGATGAGGAAGAATAAGATGATGAAGATAGGCATGGATCATATCAAAGTGATTCGAAGAACACACCAAGCCCAGAGCATGTGCAAAGCCAGACACAAACTAGGCAACAAGAAGGCCAAACACATCACAAGAAGCAAAAATCAGACAAGGCAGTGAACACAAACACCCTGACAAAAGATGATGTGGGAGATCTCACAATAGCTGTTGGTAAAGTCACGGAAGACAACCTTGCCATCCTGAATATGCAACAAGACAACATAGCTGAGTAAGTGGGGGGCCATCTGAATAAGTTGATCAAAGCAATCAATGAGGTCAAATCCACTGTTGAGGTTGAGACGTATGGCATCGACCCCAATGTCCAAGTAGTCGTACCAGATTCAGTTGTTACGGAGAGAAATTCCTATGGCTTGGGGTACCACAACAGACAACTAGACTCCAGAAATCAATCTTTCCCAATATGCAATAGAAATAAAATGTCTAACACTAAAGGATCGAACCTCATACCTTATTCCGGACGGTTGAAGTAGATCCTCGTTGAGCTTTTCAATCTTCAACTTGAATTGATAGAATACTTATTCAACAACAAGTAAAAAATACAAGCATACTATATATCATGGTGTTAGATCTATTCTAGCATATATAATCAATAATGTAAAAGAATTTGACATATTCCAATGGATACAATATTCATTCAAATACACATTACTGGACAGGAAAAGATATTTCTATTAATATGAATCAAAGATTACAAGTGACAACCTCTGACGGCACGTCTGCGAACCGGAGAAACTGAATCCCCCACTTGGGCCTCCACCACTTCAATCCTCCATCACTTAGATAGCAAGCTCACTAGTAAAAGGCAATCTTGGGAAGAACACAACAGTGCTCCAAGGGACAAAGGGATGCAGACTCAAGCATAAGTTCTGGAAACAATGGACTATAGTTTCGTTACTCTCAATTCTCTCTTATGATTTCAATGTCTCAAGGGGTTCCTTATATAGCTTTTCAAAGGGATACTAAAAGGTCGAATCCGTGTGATCTCAAGGCATATGGAAGGCCAGGAGTCATATGAGTCGGATCCAAGTCAAGGAATGCTCCAAAAGGATTTGGATTATGCACACATCCTGATGTACACGACTATAGGGGGAATATCTGTGTATGTACACGGTTATCGGGGTAAAATCCACGTATATCACTTTTCTTATGTTTTTAGGGATGATCAAGGACACATCAAAAGACAAAAAGTGGTCCATAGGGGCTAATGAGTCTACAGTGGGACAGGGGAAGGCCATACAATGTGTGATTCACCTAGTGTGGTGAAATCCGCTATAACAGATGCCCCCTAATGTATGAGATCATAGGGGTTATACAATGGCCGAAATACATTATAAGTCCATCCCAGAAGTGGAGTGATGAAGGTACCCAAATGGAAGACAAGCCACCCAATCAGCATAATACCATAATACAAATCTGCATATAACTGTGAGTACTATATCAGTCCCGGATACATAAGAGTACAATGGCCATGAATAGGCATAAAATATGATAACACATATGTGGTCATTGCCACGTACAATATACATAGATCAGAATCTCCATGATGAAGATATACAAAAGACCATGATCTCCACAAAGGCTAAAGATATACACTAGATCAAGATCTCCATAGTGGCTGGAAATGTCTGACATATACTGGAACAAGTCACGAGAGCTGAAATCTCATGACTACTGGCACGATCAAGGAGGTAGCATATAATGGATGCCACCAATCTGGAAGGTCTTCTACACACACTGCTACGAGTACATGTCCTACTATGCGAATAGAGGTGTCGAGGTCGAACATAGTAGTCCATCGTCTGATTACCGGTCATTGATGTATACCGTTAACAGACGCGAGATCACCCACCGATAATGAAAATGGGAGTCAAGGTACTAGAGTGCAAACTAACAAGTGTGAATAAATGTGTTGATGTCGAACACTTGAGAGAATCCATCGATCAGGGGACATTGATGTATTCCCAAAACTATTGATGGTGAGAGAACCTGCCACTGATGACTGCAAGTCTCAAGGCACTCAAAATGACTCTAGATTCCAATCCCAGAATAAATGATCTGAAGTCGATGGGATGAAATCTGCTGGAAGGAGGGCATTAGGGCATCCCCCATCATCCAACACGAGGTACTCAGCAAGGCTGTATAATGTGGAAGGACTCGATCAGAAGGTGCACGAACCAGTAACTGTACCGGGAATGGCTAACACGTAAAGTCAAGATAAATGAGGAATGGCCGACTCAGGTTTCAACTTCCTTCGAACAAGAGAATAATGGTGTATGGTGACTGAATGAAGGCAGCATAGAATTGATATACAAACTGGGACATCTCTGTGACACAGGAGGCATCAACAGAGGCTCCATAGGGACTGGAAGCTTAACCAGTCGATGGAGATAAACTCAGATAACGAGTACAGCTCCTAAAGTCAAACTATAACCCAACCAATGGATGTGATATACAGTGTTCTGTTCGAAGGCAACACGACTCGACATCTTCCAAAGATAATATCTTTCCTTGTCCGGCTTTTTGGTTTTTTGATTTTTTTGTTCTTTTTCAGTTATTTGAAAAGATTGAAAAAAGAATAAACTAGCTTTATAGTTACAAACTAGGAGGAGACGAGTGTCATTAGGGTAAACAAACTAGTTCCAAGCAGTGGAACATACCTATGCTCAATGCAAGGATACATGTGTAGGATATCGACACTCGGGGGAAAATCCCCTCTCGGTAAAAGGGAATCAAGCTACGAAGGATATAAAGAAAGGCTCTGCATGGCTAGACATGAGACAAGCTCGGGCTATATGGCTGAAACGCAATGTTAGGGGAGCCGTCATAAAGCTCAATAATACAGGCAAAGCTCATGATAATGCATCCACAACTTGATACAAGGGAGTCCGAGGGATCATGGCCAGCAGAAGATCAAGAGGAGTATGAGGCTCTTGCAAAATGTCATGGAAATACTATACAACGGACTCCCACACCCTAAAGGGAGAAACATCGGCATGGGCACCAAATGTAAATAAGGCGCTAACTAGGGTACCCATGTAAGGTGAGGCTCTACCACTCATATCATGCCACTTCTAGAGCAGCAAGAAGGTTCCGTGACATAATAGAGTGTGTTCGTACCTAACGATATAGTGACATGGACATAAGGTCATGCATAAGTGCAAGCGGATGTGAAATCCTAACTTATATGCCAGTTCAGACATAATACCTGTGATAGGAGCGAACGGGTCGAAACCTCGGAGAGAGTGTACAAAAATTGGATCCTACATGACAACCATATTAGTCCAAAACATCCCAAAATAGTCAATAAAGAATCCAAACTATAGGATATAGGGAGGAATGATCATGACAATAGCACCCAAATGAAACAATGCAGTGAACAATGGGACATAAAAAGGAATATAAGGTGCAGACCCAACATTCATGCATCCACTACCACCCCCATGAGGGTGACCATTGGTGTAAAGACCGAGCGAAGGGAATAAAAGGCCTCCACAAATGAAGTAGAGGATGGAATATGACCATTCCCAAATCAACGAGCACGGTAAGGGGTTGTGATGCCCCCAAGTCTAACACCAGTGTCTATACTAGGACCAAGACGGGTGATAGGATACCAGGCATGCCGAAAATAAAAGGGCCCAAACTCAAGAGAGCATAAATATACTCAAGTAACCACGATCCCAAAGGCCAACTAGCGCACAAAGAGCACACTCCTAATAAAATCTACAGCCAAAATATTAGCAAACCACAGGGAGGATATGTGAGCTCCTGAATGCAGCAGGTATGTCTCGCCTGGGAGAGGCTCAAAACTCCCATACACTACAAGCGAAAGTACGTAACCAATTATAGTGGCCCTCAGCTTCAACGCATAAAGCGACTGTGCTATCCGACCTCTACCTGGCCGGGACACATGCAGAATAACCTCTACAAGTACTCCCTCGATATCCTAGGTAAGGTCACTAAGGTCACCTCAATATAATCAAAGCTCAGGCAGACAGTTGCAGGCAGGATTGACCGTATGGGCAGGGTAGCAAAGCTCGAAACTCTCGAAAGAGCCCCCAGATACGAATACAATCCTAGCAATATCACCGGTGCTACTCAGTTATGACTAGGGGTCATCCCAATCAATAACCGCTCACACTGCCTCGTTCTTAACTCCCTTTTGAGAGGAGGATCCTGAGAACAATGGTTATACCAAGGGTTTCACACACTCCCTGGAAAGACACCTAGTTGTTGTCGTTTAGTGATCTTGGAGAATTAACTTACAATGAACTATTCCAAGATCCTAAAACCTAAGCTTGTTGGTGCACCCTAGAAAAGAAAAGAGTGTAATTCATTTTAATTAGCATTAATTTTAGTTGGCTTTATTACTCAAAAATAGGATATGATTGTGCAACTAATGGTGTTATGACGCAACAAGAAGCAAAATTCACACCTAACAATCAATGCAAATGCATTGTGTCCATGAAAACAGGGTATGCATACTACGTGTAATGCACAATTTCTTCTTCAAATGCTGAATGCAAATTTCCCTATATGAAGTCCTAACTATTACTCCAAAGCAAATCTAGATCTAGTGCAAGTACAATGCAAAATGCAAAATGCAATGCATGATGATAAGCAAATGTTTTTGGATTTTTTGAAAATAAAGAGATACAAAAAGCAAAAGAATGATTCTACCCACCCCAGACTCTGCAAGCACACATAAACAACATTCCATCAAAGTACTAAAATAAAAGGACTCTAATGCACTAATCTCAAACAAAAAATCAAAGATGCCATCACAAGAACTTTCCTAAAAGAAAAAAATTAGGCTAAAAAAACCGTTCCTGGTTAGAAACAGAGGTATTAACAGACTCAAGTAGTGCCAAAGGAGACTCAGCAACTAACAGAATTCACCCAGCAATCCACTATCTTCCACAAAAGGTAAAAAACCAGGGTATACGCGACTGTGCGTAGTAAACTCGCGTGTATACGCAGAAATACGAGGGGAAACCACGTGTATACGCGACTGTAAGTGACAAACCCACGTACAGGAAGAAAAATATGCACAAATCCAAGGCCAACAGACATGATGAGACTAAATTCACACCAATCAGGCTCTACCAGGCATACATGCCCCCATACCCGACACAAAAACAAGAGAGAGAGAGCAATTCAAATACATTTAATGCCAAGAAATCAACCCCCAAAGGACAATTACTAGGAACTCCCCAGCGGAGTCGCCAATTCTGTTATGGAGAGAAATTCCTATGGCTTGGGATACCACAACAGACAGCTAGACTCCAGAAATCAATCTTTCCCAATATGCAATAGAAATAAAATGTCTAACACTAAAGGATCAAACCTCGTACCTTATTCCGGACGGTTGAAGTAGATCCCCGTTGAGCTTTTCAATCTTCAGCTTGAATTGATAGCATGCTTCCTCAACAACAAGTAAACAATACAAGCATACTATATATCATGGTGTTAGATCTATTCTAGCATATATAATCAATAATGTAAAAGCATTTGACATATTCTAATGGATACAATATTCATTCAAATACACATTACTGGACAGGAAAAGATATTTCTATTAATATGAATCAGAGATTACAAGTGACAACCTCTGACGGGACATCTACGAACCGAAGAAACTAAATCCCCAACTTGGGTCTCCACCACTTCAATCCTCCATCACTCAGATAGCAAGCTCACTAGCAAAAGGAAAGATTGGGAAGAACACAACAGTGCTCCAAGGGACAAAGGGATGCAGACTCAAGCATAAGTTCTGCCAACAATGGACTATAGTTTCGTTACTCTCAATTCTCTCTTATGCTTTCAATGTCTCAAGGGGTTCCTTATATAGCTTTTCAAAGGGATACTAAAAGGTCGAATCCGTGTGATCTAAAGGCATATGGAAGGCCAGGAGTCATATGAGTTGGATCCAAGTTAAGGAACGCTCCAAAAGGATTTGGATTATGCACACATCCCGATGTACGTGACTATAGGGGGAATATCCACGTATGTACGCGGTTATCAGGGTAAAAGACACGTATATCACTTTTCTTATGTTTTTAGGGATGATCAAGGACACATCAAACAAAAATTGGTCCATAGGGGCTAATGAGTTTGCAGCGGGACAGGGGAAGGCCATACAATGTGTGATTCACCTAGTGTGGTGAAATCCGCTATAACATTAGTGCCACCCATCAAAGTGACAATCCAGACCAACACACTAGAAACAGGAACAGATCCCACTACCTTTGATGATGTTGGAAAGGATATTTCCACACTCCAATTATACTTCTCCAAGCTATCCCTGAGTGAAGTCTATGAAGTACAGCAGGGATTCACAATGAAAATGCAGCTAAGAGAGAATGTTGTTGCCTATTAGGCAGCAAAACAAAAAAAGAAGGAAAAGGCACGCAAAGCCCTACTGAAGGAAAAAAAACAAGAAATTCGGGGGTGCATCAACCTTCTTACTGATAGGGAACAAGAAATAAAGGCGCGAGAGCATAACCACCTCACACTAGAAGAGACCATCAAGAGTACCATTGCAGAATTATCACCTAAGGCAGGCCAAGAAGATGAGGAATCCATGGCTAATGTAACCAGGCTAGCAAAGATTGTGCAAGATATTCGGAAGCAGGTAGAAGAGATGCAAGCCAGATAGGTGCCGAGCACACCTCCTAAGGAGCTTGAAGAACGAAGGAAAGCAACGTTCGAGGCTTATGGAAAAATAAAACAAGGAGAAAAATCATGCACTAAGCCACTAGAAGACATTTCTGTGGTATGGGAAGCACTTATGGAGGACGCAACTGTTGAAAGCATAAGGGAAAATAGGTGCGTAACTAAATAAAAAATCACTGCGGAGAAAACAGACATGAAGAAGTTGGCCTTCCAAGAGAAGGTGGCCAAGATGACTGAAATCAAGTGACTATGGCAGGAGGTCTAGGATATTCAAGATAGAGAGCAGGCTAGGGAAGTAGAAGTTGAAGTGCACCAGTCAGAAGTAGCATGCATCACTAGCATTCTTCAACCACTTAAGGAAAAACTTGAGACTATCGCATAGTCAACAGATGCAGGTCCATCCCAATATATCATTTTCGACTGTGTAGAGAAATTGTTCATGCAGGTAGAAGAGGTATCAAATGAATTTACGGGGGTGCAACAAATGGTGAAAGAGTTTCAGGACAAGGTTGGTCCTGCAGTGCAAACAACACCAGAGTCATAAAAATTTTGCAACTGAAAGGGTTGGAGTTATTGGCTCTTTAATTTGTTGGTCGTTTTGGGGTCACTATTGGTTGCTCACTGGTTGTCTAGAGCCAAGGATTTCATTGTTGTTGTGTTTGAGTTAAAGTTAGCAAAAGGGAAGACTCAGAGGAGTTTATTAGCAATAGGAGGCTGTTGAGCCGTGGATCTTACAGGTGTGTGCGTGGACCGCTAGGAATAGAAGGAATATGCAGCTGAGTGCACATATGGTAGATAGAAGAGTCGAACCAGGCTGTGTGTGGATCAGTAGGAGTAGATAAAAAAATAAATTAGCTAGAATGAGAGAAACAAGTCTGAGTCATAAAAGACATATCATAAGATCAATCTGCAAGTCATAGACTGCAAGGTGCTATATCCATTTCTCATGCCAGATGAAGAGCACCTTGGTGGTTTTTCCCAAATGGGTTGCCACGTTATTCCTTGCATTTAAATGGTTGATTGATGTTGTATATGATGATGTGAATGTTTTTTATTTGCTTACTGTGTGTTGATGAGCTATCGTTGAATGCATAAGCACCATATTGTTAATCAATGAATGAATAATTGTTAATACATTGTTGTGATGCATAACCAATTTGTGGTCGATTTCCTAAGTTAAAACATAAGTTGCAATGGCCTGTTAGTTTAAGGAATCAGCTGCGTCGCACAAGTTGCGCCAGTTGTTAAGGTTAAGGACAAGGTCGCATCGCCCGCACTGACATACAGTTTTGTTCAGTCGCGCAAGAACCGTCCAACTATCCAAGCCTCCTTCGTTGAGAACCTTGGCTGCACACCAAGGGACTATAACTTCCCTCTCCAATTGTGGAAACATGGTTCTTGCTGTTACCCATTAGATATCTCGGGTGAGACTGCGCCTGCTTCACAGGTGTCGCCGACAGATTTTCTCTGTTAGGCCAATGTCTTGTGGTTTATTGTTGGTATTGTGGTGTTGTTGAACCGCGGGTCACGACAGGAAGGTTATAGAATCCAACAAGGTGGTATGCTGCGAGTCTTCATAATAGTGTAATATACTTTCATTATTATATTTGTGTTGATAGTTTTTTTACAACCTAGTGTTTGGTTATGGGTAACACTCACATTAGTGAATGATGCAATACACCATCCACCATGCATGAGACATGTTAGTGTATTAACATATCTCATAGAGCGAAGAAATTCAGACATTAACAATATGTGAAATGTGTAATTTCTGCATCTTTTAAGCCCTAACTAGTGTATTGTTGATTGTGAGATTGCAATGACTACACTACCATGTTAAATTACAAATAAAAATATAAATCATTTTTCAAAGATTATTTTGATCTCTCTCCCCACAAGATTAGACAAGGTGAAGTGGGGTGAGGATCAATAATTCAAAGTACCAAAATATAACGATCCCACTTTTACAAAGTATATATATTTTTAATTATAACTATAAATTATAAAATTTCCATTTTCAAAGTTCAATTTAGATAGTATATCAACGCGTGAGAAAAAAGAATAGTTATATTTATAAGGTTTGATTTTTATTAAAAAGTATTATATATATACATTTATCATAGGTCAATGTTTAACTAAATCATCGATGGATTAAACTCGATGCCAAAGTCCATTTTGTTACTTTTGTTGCATTTATTTCCAAAATATTTCCATGTATTTGGAATGGTTATTTCCACATATTCTATGTTTGATAATCAACAGTTGAACAAGGATATAGTAAGAGGAATAGAAAATTTGGAAGCATATGGTTGAGAGTATAACAACTAAACACTAATGTAAACCAAACATGGTTAGATGTTTTTATTCCTCTAGCTTTTGTGGTGGAGATTAGGGCTAGTCGAAAACAACCAACCCAACTTTGATTCTTGTGATTAGTATAGACCCTTGCAATTATCGAACACCATGTAAATTGAACTACATTTGTTTAGTCCATCAAATCCTAGGCACATCACACCTACTTCTAAAGCTATCGTCTTATAGCAAGGGCTATTGACAATGTCAGTGACATTCCCACCTCGTGGCTCTTGTTGTTAAAAGTAATGAAAATAAATAAAGCTTGAATTTTTTAGTTTTTAAATAATGGGTTATTGAATTATCATATTATCAATGAGGATAACCATCATTCATTACTATCAACAAATGAGAATTGACTCATCATTGTTATTCAAAGAAAACCATGTCACTTGAAACATATGAAAAACTTGGATGTTAAACATTTTCCTTACATCTAAAAAAGTTGAGTTTTGAACCATTTAGAAGTAATTTTAGGTCTTACTCCAAAACTATGTATATATATATATATATATATATATATATAGATAGATAGATAGATAGATAGATAGATATATATAAATTATAATTTTTAAATTCTTAAATATTTCACTTCTCTTTTCAAATTATATTATCAATAATATTATAGATATGAATGCACACTACTTTGTCCATTGTGATATGTTAAGTTTTACTAAGTCTCATACTTGGTTTGTAGTACCCAACAAATTTATCCTCAAATTAATGCCCAAAAACATAAATGCCTTATAATATGAAATTTGTAAACTAAAACACAAGAGATTTAACTAACAACAATCCACAAAATTTTACATAGAGATTTTTGGGTAAATAAACCTTGGAAAAACCTTGGAGAAAAAATTGGTTCAAGCAAGATTTTTATTTAATGAACCCACAAAATATTTTTCAGTACAACAGGAATAAAATCAACATTAAATACAATTGAACTTTCCTGAAAAATCATACCTCGAAAATTGTGCCCAGATTGTTGTACGACCTATACAGTTTGTACAAACCTCTAATTAGTAATATTGCATTGAAAAACATGCCCAAAAATGTATTGTATAGTGCTTCTAATTTTTCACTCAAATTCTACTATAGAGTTTCTAAGAATTTTTTCCCACTTCTAGTTGTATGACCTCCTGATTTCAGTGCTAGGAATTCAACTTTACAACCTGCAATAAATGCACTATATGATCTACAATAAATTCTACACTTTTCCTTCGAATTCATGCTCAATATCCTCTTGGGAAATGATCCCCCCCTTTGCTGCTACCTTCTCTCTTCTTCAACTCTTTTTTCTCTGTCTCTTTAATTTGTGTCTATTAATGCTCTCCTATAACTATAGTTTCCTCTTTATAAATGAGAAATGACTATAATTCTCCGCCTTCCAAAGTGAATGACCAATATTAAATCTTGGGATCTCAAGACCAATGGTTGTGATATATTCACACTTTATCACAACTTAAGTAATTTTCTCTCATCATAAATCAAAAATCACTTTAACTTTATATAAATAAAGTCATTATTTAGGAAAGTCACTTTTGGTCACTTCTACATGCTTAGACTCCAAGCCTATAGAAAACCATTCAAGATATAAAACTCAACACTCTCTCTCAGGGAGGAAGGTGTTATGCACCACACACAACTTATCTATGAATTTAACAAATTTCCCTTTCACCAAAGCCTTCATGAGGGTGTCTGCAACCTGGTCATCTGTATATATGTATTGGAGCTACATCGATCCTCTCTAAAAAAAAGTCATAGATGAAATGGTACCTGGTATTAATGTGTTTCGACCGGTCATGAAACACTAGATTTTTCGAGAGTTTAATGTAGCTCTGATTATCACAATGAATCACCGTCGAAATAAAATACTGACGAAAGAACCCAACAATTATCTTGTGAATCCATATGGACTCACTACTCGCCAAATTGACAACCATATACTCTGCCTCGATAGAATTCAATGCAATTGACTTCTTCTTCCCACTAAACTAAGACATTACTACTGATCCTAAGCTGAAGTAGCACCCAGAGGTTCTCTTCCTGTCAACCACATCGCCTACCCAATCTGAGTCACTGAAACTAACGAGAATGAATCCATCCCAATGGACATAGATCGACCCAAAATATAGAGTGACATGTAAGTAACGAAGAACATGTTTTACTTTGGTCCATTGCACTCTCCTAGGCTCAAACATAAATTGACTGGGAGTGTTCACAACAAAATAAATATTCGATCTAATGTTGACCAGATACCTCAAGGACCCAAATAGATGATGATACAAGGTACGATAAACCAAATTTGACTCAGAAGCATAAAGCTTCTTTAAGTTGGTTGTCATGGGTGTTGACATAGGCCTCTAATCTCTCCAAGATCTTAATTGCATACTTCAATTGTCCATGAAAAAATTGACTAGAAATATGCTGCACCTCCAACCCCAAAAAGTAATGCATTGGACCAATATCATTCATTTTGAGCTCAATAGCTATATCCCTCCCGAATTCTCTAATTGTAATGCCCCCATCCCTCAAATTGACCAACAAGAGGGGACATTACACTGATGTTGGATTCTAAATTTCACCAAATAATGATAATTATGAATTATTAACATATAAATAGTGTGCGAAGATGTGTAAATGAAATACACAATGGAAATAAATATCTACACACATTCAGAATGCATATGCAAGCTTAATCGTTACACGCATGAATTAAAACATTGTAGATCCAAACAAAAAATATAATACTTATATTTAATAAATAAGATCCAAGCACATGGCTATGTAAGAGAAATTTTCCACCCAATGATAAGCACTCTATCCAACATATACTCTTTTCGTTGAGAGGACACGCACAATATGGGATGTGAGGCCACTAGAGCGAAGGGAACGCCTGCAAAACTCTCTCACTTAGAGCACAACTTGTTATTCTCTCTATGCTTAGCCAAAAATTCATACAGAACTCCACAGATATCTCACTCAACCATCACATCCATGGTACTCCTTGCAACTTCCCCACACAACACAAGGAAGGTGTTTTCCTTTGCTGATCCCCATTCCCCTTAGGAAATCCAACCCTTACAGTGCTTACCAGTGTGTCCAGTAAGAGTCCACTCTGTTGTATGTTGTTGGAGAAAAAACTGTAGAATAGATTATCATTTCTCAAGAACCCCAAAAGTAGAAGAACTAAATGGGTAAGTGTTTGTATATTTTCCAACCTCTATGATCACCTACAACCATCTAATTTCCTTCCCAAAATTCATCCCTTTTTGGAAATTCAAATTTATGAGTTATGCAAAGTCTGATAATGGACACGAGCAACGACATGAAAAAATATAAGAAGAGTAGGAACATGCATGAGAAAATTGATATATTGAGTGTTAAATCCGAGGGATATGACATGATGGTGAAAAGACAACTCACATATCTTGTGACCATAGAAGAAAAGAACAACTGATAGTTGACATAATTGTCACAACCCCCATGCTTCAATAACTACATGAACAGACTCTTCCCACTCACTTCCCACATGCATTCAATGATTGGGTTTTGTTGATGTAATTGTAACTTTGGAATGTATTCACTTGTATTTCTTATCTATTGTAACCCGATGTTTATTCCGGGATGTTCTTGTGTCATGTCATGACCCGATGTTCCTATCGGGAGGATCTATAATGTAAACAAGTCATGTCAAGTCATTGTGGGTAACCCTCCTATTGTCCGAGGGTTAAAGTCCCCGTAGTTCCGGGGCATTAGGGTTATTAGACTCTCCTAGTGAGGTCGGCCCTAGTAGGGTTTTAGTCATGTCAGGAATTAGTATAAATAGAGAGGTGACCTCTCTATTTATTACACACCTCATACACACTCAATTTTAGCGCATAGCCGAGGAAAAGAAAGACACTGGGGCAAGAGGAAAGAGCTTACTGTTGTCAGAAGATTGTCTTACTGTTTTTGGGTTTCATTTTGGTGATGATTCTATCTATGAAGAAGTTGTGAGGTTTTCTTCATTTATGGTTTCCTCGAGGAAAAACACTGTGTTCATTGTCTCTTGTGTTTGATTGCTATGCTTGTTGTTCTCTCAGTTAAAGATCCTAATGATATGCTAGCTTAATGTTTAAAATCTAACAGGTTTAATAGTCAATATGAATTAATTAACTTATTTAAGGAACATGGAAAATTTTGGATTATTTCTAAGGTTGACAGTTGGCAACATAGGATTTAGTTTCCCCATAGTCCCCCTTTACTCTCCCCCTCTAGTCTAATCATAGACCCTCTAGTGCTCTTTACACAACCATCTTGGACCATTTTATTAATTTCCAACATAATATTTACATACGATTCGAATTAGCATGATAAGACAACCATAGGGTCCAATTAAAAATATGTACATCATACATTCCTAGCCATTCACTAGTTGGGCCTTGGCCTTGAGCTCCACACTAGGAATCCATACTAGAATATTTACATCATGTACATACTTTTGGTTAAATACATTCCAATTCAAAACTGGGGATATTACAATCCCATCCCCCTTGGAAGAACATCGTCCTTAGTGTTTGATCAAAATCAAAACAAAAATGGGTCATGGGGACTTCACTTAGTGAACATCTCACATAGCACGTGCGATCGTGGGATATTAAAGAATACCCTTAATTTCGAGAGATATTGACCCAAATTTTTTTTGTTGAAACCCCTCCCAATACTCAAAACCTCCTCCCCACCCCTTTTTATACCTCAATCCTTATAAACCACCCTACCCACCCCCACCTTAAACCCCTCATCCCCCCAATACCTGCAATATATTGGTTCGATTTTTGATAATTTTAAAACCCACAATATGAAATAACGTGATAGGATATTGGTCAACAAGTGAAGCCCCCGTGAAATGGGTATGCATCTTTCATGGCATCCTCCAACAAACGTATCCTTATCAGGACAAAAGTGCTTCCATTGGACCTTTACCAATCCAATTGCTCAGTTTCGTAACAATGTTACCTTCTTGTCTAGGATGCATGGTGGCTCGGTTTGGAACTCTCCCTCAGGTTCCACCTAAATCAAATCCCAATAAATAACATGGTAGGATTATTTACATATTTCTTAAGCAAAGAAACATGAAAAACATTATGAGATCTAGTATCAGCAGGAAATGAAATTCTATATGCAACTAACCCTATTCTTTCAAGCACTTCAAATGGCCCACAATATCTTCATGACAACTTGGCACAAATTCCAAGCTTCAAGGAACTCTTACTTGGCCTCACTCTGAGATAGACATGATCCCCAACACTAAATTATCTATGCATTCTATTCTTATATGCATAGATTTTCCATCTATCATGGGATGCCTTTAAATTCTACTTAGTTTTTGCAACCTTTTGTTCCATTTCCTTAAGCATTTCTGGCCCAAGTACAATTTTGATTGTTATATTATCCCATGTCACTAGTGTTCAGCGATTTCTTCCATACAAATGCTCAAATGGACTCATTCCAAATGAATCCTGCTTCCCATTGTTATATGCAAATTCTACCAAGTGTAAATAATCTTCCCACTTGGATGGTTTGTCCATCACATACATGTGAAGCATGTCCTCAAGAACCTGATTTACTCTCTCTATTTGTCCATTTGTTTGTGGATGGTGTGTACAACATCACGAGTCATTCTCTAAGCCAATCTTGTGTAGCAAGGATTGGGCCTCATGTGTTGAGGTAGGGAAGCATGAGTTGGAATCAAGGATGACTAAGACTTCTGTATAAAAGTTATTCCTCTCGTATAGAGGTGAAATATTTGATTTATCAAAGGGATGACTTTGTGAAGTCTTGTTGGATAGGTCTCTTGACTTATGTGTTAAGTCAATATTCTCATGTGGAACTCCAGTTGTAGTAGGTACCAATGAGGTGGACCTCCTGTATAGAGGTAATGCTTTGCATGTTGAAGCATTTAATGTTGTGTCATGTATTACTAACCATGATCACCGATTTCTACGAATTCTCCTTTAGATACTGACCACCTCTAGAATGAATTATAATAATTTGGTTTGGAGTAATATAATATGATCACAACATCCGACAACTATTATTAATATAATCTGATATGATAGATAATTAAAGTTAGCACATATTGACTATGCCGTAAAAGATAAGAGATATAGGTAAATGCATAGAGAATAAGATGTTTCTAATTGCCCATGAGATGACTTTAGTTGATTAATGTGAAACTCAAATTGTTATAAGCTTCATTTAAATATTAAGTTAATTAACAATGTATGCCTTAGTTAAAGCTTCAGTTAAAGTAACAATGCATGTCTCAGTTAAATATAGTTAATATTTTGTTAAAGCAACAATGTATGCATCGATTAATTAAATGAGAATTCACAGTGGCCACTTTAGTAAATCAATCAACATGATTTCAACTAAGGTTAGTTAACTAAATTATTAATAAAAATGAATTAGTTAACTAAAGTGTTAATAAAAAAGAATTAGTTAACAAAAGTGTTTTGCATTATGAAACTTTTGTTAAACTAAAAGAAGACACGTTAGTTAAACTAAAAGAAGACACTTTAGTTAAACTAAAAGACTACACTTATGTTAAAAGATGACACTCGAGTTACATCTATTGCATGATGACACTTAAGTAATCCTACATCCAGTTAAGAGTCGATTTCACTCTAAATATAGCGGAGCTTGATTTAATGCCAAATAAGAAAGGCATAGCACATTGACTATGCATTATTGAAGAAACCAAGGTGCACAAAATTTATCCAAGGAGGCAATTCACTATATTTTGCATGGGAGGTTAATTACCCATGTAGTGATTCACTATTCCTTGCATGGCACTGGTTTGACATGTTATTAATTGCATTGAACTCATTGGAAAATTCATCTAATTGATATATGTTCTCTATTACTCTGTATCTACACCGAGAGTGTTTTGTGATCTCTTATATTCTGAAAGTAATATGCTATTGTAAAATACATTATCTACTATCTATCATAATTATACTAAGAATATTTGTATGGGTTTTATATCCTTATTGTTTTGAGTGTTTTCCCCAAGGTACATTCTATGTTATGGTTGAATGCATTTTTTTGTGATTGAATGATTCATTGTTTCAAGTATTCAATATTTCTACACTAAATAAATAAAGATCAAAGATCAACAAAAATTCAACATGGTATTAGAGCTCATGGAATGAAAGAGTTGAGTTTTGAAAGAAAACTATAATCCTACGTAGATCCCAAGGACTTGAGCACAATACTTGAAGACAATGAGATCGATCTCAGTACGACCGGAAGACCATCTTAAGGGAAATTCAAATTTCAAAACTTGGAAATACAGGGTTCTCAACATGATGGAGGAACATGAATTGGATAGCTACACATCCACTATGATAGAGGAGTCTGCATCTAATGCAGGGCACATCAACATCAATAAGAACCAAGGTAAATTCAAACATATAATCTATGATTCAGTGAAGGACAACTTGATGTCCGTGATTACTTCCTTGAGGAAAACAAAGGAATATTTTGATACATTAATAAAACTATATGAGAAGAAATCCCCAAGTCAAAAGAGGGAATCGGAGAACAAGCTACGAAACCTCAAGATGGAGAAGGACAAGACAATGACCTCTTTCTTCACCAAGATATCTAAGGTAAGAGGTATACTTGCTAGAATTGGAGTTTTGGTGTATGAAGATTATCTTCTTTAAAACTCTATTGATGGTCTCCCATCTTCATGTAAGAAATTATTGGTTACTGTAAATGGCCAAGAGGTGCAACCTAAATTCAAGAGGTTGTGGCATGACAACATTGAAGAGTAAGGGAGAATCCAAAGCAAGACTATGTGCACTAAAGAAGAAGACATTTCTCTCACAACAAAGATAAAGAGAGGAAGGAAGCCCTTCTTTCAAAATAAGTTCTCTCATCCAAAGAAGAAGGTGTGAAAAAAAGGTTTTGGCAAGTCAAAAGTTATATTTTACTATTGCAAGAAGAAGGGCCATTTCTCAATGGATTACAAGGGAAAACAAGAAGGTAAAGGGAGGTTTCATGCTTCTACTGCTACAGAATATGAAACCACTCAGAAGAACTCATCCAATGAAAAAGAACATGAATGTCAAAAGGAGTATTTCATTTAATGTGCACATATGAATTCTTAATTAGTATAAGAGCATCCGTTTTAGTTTGCATGGGACCCTAATTACCCATGTAGAGATTCGATACCTCCTACTTGAAATACAATTTTTAAGTGAAGAAAGAAGATCAAGACCTAGGGATTGCAATAATATCTGCAAGGGAGCTGGGATCAAGAGGGATCCCTCAAAACAATAAAAAAACATAGATCTATCTTAAAGTGCAAACCCATTTTAGAGTGCAAATGTAGAGGAGGGTTTTATACCTCGAGATATTTGATCCCTATCGATGCTTAGTATATCCAATGTAAGATGGAACTATGCTAGTTCCAGTCATGGGTGTGGGGGTTATGGGGAGAGTAAGAAGCAATAAAATCCATGCACCATGTGAAGGACCTAGGAAAATAATAATAACAAAGTGGTATAATGAAAATATTTATCTATGTCAATAAGAACCAAAATAATAACACAAAATAATGTTTAGTGTTTAATAAGTTGTATAATAATGAAGTGAAATGATAAATATATTAAATAAGATATATATTATAGAGTAAGTGATATTTTATTTCTTCTTTATATTTTCTATTAGCTACACCCACACACTTTCCCATCTTTCCATATCAATCAACAAAAATGGAGGTTGAAATCGAAGACCATCCAAATCTTTTACTCTAGATGTTGCAGTAAAAATGAGACTGTATTGCTCATTCTTCCCAATATTAATAGTTGCTTTCTCTAATGTCAATCCCCGATACTTATGGATGGTTAATTCCCAAGCAGGTCTCAATGGAATTTGTCTTTATTTACCTCTTTCAATTGGTGTGATAGGGTCATTATGAAGAAATGATGCATCCCATGGAACCCCCTCATAATTATCAAATCTCACTAAAACATATGTGGGAGAACCAGGGGGGGATATTTTAGGATTATAGTCAATTTGTTCAACTACCCCATGGACACCATTGACAAGTACTGTGTTGTTCCATAGATTACACTTTCAGAATGTGCATAGATTACAGAAAATTAAACAAAATGGCAAATAAGAACAAACACCCATTATCGAGAATTGATTATCTATTTGATCAGATTGGTTGTAACGTCCCCATGTCCCATAATGCATATTATTTAAAAATATTCTTCAAGAACACTTGTTCTCTTTTCAAACACTAGGCATGGACGCTAACTCAGTCTTCCAACTTCATTCTTGGGATTAAGAACCCCTGTACATTACCGTAACATGAATTCTGCCCTTGACAAATCTCTTCTGTGACCAAAATGAACATTTCCTCCCTTGACCTGTCTTTCCATAGTCTGAGTTCTCCACTTCCTCTTTCATCCCTTCCGACCTCGAAAGTTGAAAATCAGAAACATAATCTGTGACAGGAACATATAAGCACTCTTTTGCCTTTTGCCTTCCACACTTCCTCTTTCTTCCTTTCACACCTCGAAACTCGAAAATCAAAACCCAAATGTGAAACATAACATATAAATGCTCTTCCGCCTTCTGCACTTCGACTTTGCTCCTTCCGCACTTTAGAACTTTGAAATCGGAACTCAAATGTGCTAAGGGACATTTAATAGCTCCTCTGCCTTCCAACTTCCACACTTCTACTTTATGTCTTCTGTACTTCAAAACTCGGTAATCAGAACTCAAATGTACGAAGGAACTTTCCATGGCCTTTTTGCCTCCCTCCTTCCACACTTCCGCTTTCCTCCTTCCGCACTTTGGAACTCGGAGATCAGAAACATAACACTCAACAGAATCCTTCAACCATCATTCTGTCTTTCTCCCTTCCACCTTCCAAATTTCGGAACTCGGAAGTTGGAAAATTATCAATGGAAGAATCTCTATCTTCATTTCCTCCTTTCACCTTCTGCTTTTCTTCCCTTCAGTGCAAAAGTAGGGAATCGAAAGACTAACTCTTCTCTTAGCAATTTTTCTGGATTTTCACCTTCTGCCTTCCATAGGCGGATCTCGGAAGTAAGAAATCCCACATTCTACTTTGATAAAAATTCTTTATTTCACCACCTGCATTCCGCCTTCCACCTCTACTGCGGATCTCAAGGTTCAGAAACACTATAATCTGCCTTGTAGATCTTCTCCTTTTCTAGTTTCCGCCTTCCGTAGGTGGATTTTAAGGGGCAAAAACACTAAGTCAAATGCATTCTGACCTTTGTATAGGCTTCTATCCTCTAGGAGCTTATGCAATTACATTACCAAAAACACAAGCCATATACATAAGTAAAATGCATAAAACATACAAGGAATAAACAAACAATTACAGGGACATTCATACACAAGTAAACCTCTACTTGATGATCAACAAGAATTCAACATGAACATAACAATTCATCATATTTATAAGCATTCCAAACATCCAGTATAGTCATTTGTAAGAAACTACATTGAATAAACAAAATAACAAGAATACTTATCTTGATGATTAAGTTGTCCCGCAACTAGTTATGTCACTGCAATGTTCCACCCAACCATAGGCCAGTGTGTTCATTAGTCTTTCAACACACTGCCACCCTCGAGATGAGCATGATTTCCACAAGGAACTAGAGAACAACAGACTCACACATAACCATATATATTTAACACATAGTCATGCCAACACCCAGTTGGACTTATCAGACTGTCCAGCAAAGCCAACAACTAGTTGGGTTAAGGCTGCAGGCTTATCAAGCCAACACACATCAAAACACAGTCAAACAAACCTACAGTTGGGTTTATTAAACTGTCCAACCAAGCCA
The DNA here is from genome assembly GCA_001517045.1 of Pseudotsuga menziesii. Taxonomy (NCBI): domain Eukaryota; kingdom Viridiplantae; phylum Streptophyta; class Pinopsida; order Pinales; family Pinaceae; genus Pseudotsuga; species Pseudotsuga menziesii. The sequence goes on from LPNX010482226.1 coordinate 76,375, forward strand.
ACACCTAGTTGGGTTAATAAGCTGCAAGATTATTAAGCCAACACACATCAAAACACAATCAAACCAACCTACAATTGGGTTTCTCATACTATCCAAGGAAACAAGCCAAGACACAACATGGCACAACCAAACCAACTAACAGTTGGGCTTGTTAGGATTCTAAGGCAATGGAAAGGTAGAAGTGTTGGGATAGTGAGCTCAACCCTAGATCTAAGGATACCTACACTAGATCTGGCTTAGTATCCATGACTCCACCCCACCCTACATAAGGAAGTATTCCTTTCTCCGCTTATACAGTCCTTCAGGACATACCTTCCGTCTAGTTCTCATGCGAGTGTGCAGGACATATTTACCAACCCCTTTGATCTTTTTGTGTGGTTCCTCTTTTTACTAGGATTATCAGCTAATTATGGCTCTAATCCACTCCTTGGCCTTCAAACCAAACCAGGATTCACTACATAACAATCCTTAAAGAAAACACAATCATACAGGCTTCAGTTTGTAACACAGAGAATCACTGCGGATCCCCTTGTCTGCGGTCTTGGCTAGAAGAACAATGCGCCATTGTGAGTGAACGACTCCTATGTCCCTTGTGCATAATAACCCTGAATGATAATGAACATAATTCCTTCTTCCTAAACCGAATGCCTAGAATGTCACTCAGAAAAAACACTATGGAGCTATACTTCCACACATAGGGTAGTCAAACCACTACACTGCGCGTCTCTAGAGAAAAACAGACGATCCAGGAGTGAAAATGAATAAAAATTTGATGAATGAATCACGATGGAATGACTGGTTGACTGAGGAGGGGTGAGTAAAATCCAAAGCAGACCTCTTCTGATGGATAGGGAATGCATCACGTTCTTTCTTTCTGCAGAAGTACTGAGTGCATCCTTCCCCAGGCTATAGGCCTATGTAGACTACAGTCTTACATGCCCCAGGCATTAAACGCCTCATCCAATTTATGGAAGGAATTAATGATTGAGTGTAGGGAAAAAAAGGGTAGCTGAGCTTCAATGGTTTTCTCAAAGACATCTGGTCACACCCTATTGACTCAGGGGGTTTGAATAACTCCCACACCCTATCCCTTGTGGAATCATGTCCCCATCTCTTTAATGTTTGCAGTCCCATATCTAGTTGTTTTTTATATTAATTTGTACATTTACATGATATATCAAAATATATCTACTATGCTTGACTTAGCACAAAAACCATAGGTATCAACCTTGATCATCTATCCACAAAACACCAATCACTGGTAGGGCCTTGGCCTTGATCTCCTCATCATGATTCAAAAACAATATTTACATCATGTACAATTAAATACCGAGGGTTCAAAACTGGGGTATTACAATCCCCTCCCCCTTACAACAGCACTGTACTTAGTGCTTTACAAACTTAAAAAAAAAAATCTACACTGGAACCACCCTCACTGGTCCGCAAAATTGAACAAAATGGATGTGCCGATCGCATGGAACCCTCTAGCTCCCATGTAGCCTCATCGGGATGATGGTGCTTCTTCTACACCTTTATTTGTCCAATGGCATGATCTAGAACTCTTCCTGGGTCTCAGAGAATCCTTCTCCTCATCTTGGTACATTTCCAATGTCTTTGGAAACCAACAATACTTATGCTCAAGCCAGAAGCAATGAGTCAATTCTCATGCCATATTCATTTTCATAGGAATCATTCCTTAGCAATATTTTTCAAAAGCATAGATGAATCAAATAAACATGTATATTGACATAAAATCGGCAATAAATTTCGAAGTGAACCAAATACCTATCTGGATAAGTATCTTCTTTTGGCTCCACAAGCATCTGGCTTGTCTTTTCACAACTATGGCACCCATAAGACCTACCCCACCCCACACAAGGATGGTACCTCTTCTTTGTTATACAGTTCGTCGAGTGTACCCACCCTTCTTGTGCTCTCCTAGGGTGTGCATTAAAAGGTAGCCAAGTTTCTGCAAGCCTTGGATCACCTGTGAAAACATCTCTCAACCGAGATATGGCAGCTCTGCTCCAGATCCTAACACCTCCTCTAGGTGCTCACCAAGTTCAAGTGCTTCCTTTCCGGACACCACAATGAATCAATTTACATGCCAGATTCATTCCTATAGGATTCAGTCCTTAACAAGATTTTTTTAAAATCATAGCTGCATACTATGCACATTTGTAATTATGGAAAATCAACAAGGATTTGCCAATTAATCAAATACTTATCTATATAGAATCTCTCAACTGATATCTGGTAGCCTCACTTCAGATCCTAACACCTCTCTAGGTGTTCAATAGCGGCTCTGCTCAAGGGCCTAGCACCTCCTCCACTGCTCACCAATGCTCAGGCGCTTCCTTTCTAGACACCATAATACCTAGGGGTTATTCTCTTCACGGATCCCCCATTCTCGTGACAGTCCCCTTATGGCGTGAATGCATGTGAAAATAATTCTAACCAGATGTCTTACACCCTGGGTGTCCCCAGTGATGCATACTGGTTCCTAGATGGTCAGGGGTAGAAGCTATGTACCCAAGTACATCCTTCTGAGGAGCCATACATCCTTCTGAGGAGCCATACATCCTTTTGAGAAGCCATGTACCCCAAGTACATCCTTCCGAGAACTATGTACCCCAAGTCACCCCCAAGTACATCCCTCCGAGGAGCTATGTATCCCAAACATATCCTTCCGAGAAGCTACGTACTCCACGGGCATACTTTTATCATCTAACTTACGTTACATACCAACATGCAGTTCACATGAGATGTGATCATAAAAATTTTAATCATAGATTTTTAGTTATATTTCATGCATACATGATTTTCCAAATATCAACCAATCAATAACATTGATAGTCAGATCAAAATATGGATTCACAATTTTGTTTCCTACAGAAAAATCAGATTTTTGCAACCATTAGGCCATCCTCATATTGTTTGTATTTTGCAAGTGGGAGCACTTATCCCCTACTTACACATACCGCCAAAGACCTGGACATACACATACAACATGTCATCTTGACACCATTTTAGATCAACCAAACCATCAATTAGCAATCAACAACAAAATTTAAAATCCGTTCCATTTAGAAGTTAGATTCCATTCATGAGATCTTTCTCATAGCACATGGAAGTTTCCTGCCTTGGTTTCATTGGACACAGCCATACTGCTCCGTTCAGGTCATTCTTCCTACAGTCTTTAGGAAGTTCTGATACGATTGTACATACATATGAGGGTCATATCCTTCTGGAACTACAAGTTCACATGAAGGCCTCCTTAGCCTCTACATAGGATCCACTTTACATGCAGAATATCCTTCAACGAACTTCCTGCAATACCTTGCAAGTCTCACAAAAGATCTTACATCTGTCATCTTTCTTGGAGCAGACCAACTCATAATGGCCTAAATATTTTCAGGGCCTACAGACATTCCTTTTATCTAAGATAATGCGACCCAAATAATGAATTCCATCTTCATAGAAGTCACATCTACTCAACTTTGCATACAACTTATGCTTTCTGAGCAATCTCAAAATCAGCCTCAACTATTCTACAAGTTATTCCTCATCCCTTTAATAAGTAAGAGTGCCATCAAGGAAAACAAGAACACACTTGTCCAAGTACCTGCTGAAAACATTATTCCTGAGGCACATAAACTTAGATGGTGCATTTGTGAAACCAAATGGTACCACTACAAACTCATAAGATCCATACCTTGTTTCGAAGGTTGTCTTATGAACATCCTCATCCTTGATTCTTACCTGCTGGTAACCAGACCTTAATTCAATCTTGGAAAACACATTTGCTCCTCTCATTTGATCAAAGAGGTCATCCATTCTAGGCAAAGGGTATTGGTTCTTCTCAATGAATTTGCTCAGTTGTCTGTGATCAATACTCAACCAGAGTGTACCATCTTTATTTTTCACAAACATAGCTGGTGCTCCCCAAGGAGACACACTTGGCTTGATGTACTTCTTTTCCAACAACTCCTCCAGCTACATCTTTAGCTCTAGTCTTCTTGGTATGCTCATCCTATAAGGTGTCTGAGACACTAGTGCTTCTCCCGGCACAAGTTCAATGGTAAAATTAATGTCCCTCTTTGGAGGAAGCCCTAGAATTCTATCAGGAAAAACATTCCTAAATTCCTGCAACACATGAAATCCCTCCAACCTAGGAGTATCATTATCTGCTGCCCCCAAAAGATGAGCTGCATATACTTTGCATCCTTTCCCAGAGAACTTTTTCCTTTGCATTGTTTAAGCCTTCCTTCCAGAGATCACTTTTGGAATGCCTTTCACCACCTTTAGTTTCCCTTGTGCATCTAAGCACTCAAAAGCCTTGTTGTAACAATCAATCTTTGCTTTATGTGCTTCTAACCAACCAAGTGACATAACATTCATATCCACACAAGTGACTAACCCATCCATTTAAAATGGACATTTCCTTACCACCTCACTGACCTTCTTCTTGGTTCCAATGGCTAGTTGGACTAACCATGATCTTCTATGCTTTGACTTATTCAAAGTGCACATCTCAACAAGTCCACGGGTGATATAGATGTTAGTGGATATAGGGTAAATCAAAACATAAATAGTCTGTTAAGCAATCTCACCCTCAAATTCCACCACAATTAAGTTATGACCTGCTTCGTGGTATTCTAACACTGCACAAATTTTAGGAATGGCCCCTGCTTCCTGACCCATGGTTTCATCTTCTTGGGTGCTATGGACTTGACCTTCCTTCCCATTCTACAATGGACAATTATTGCGCATATGGGGTCCTCCACATCCCGAACATTTGAGTGGTTTCCTTGGATTTTCCCTCATCACTCTGGTTGGCTCAATCACACCTTGTGATGGTTTCCTTTATTGCTTCAGGGGGTGAGAAGGCTTAAAATTTTTCTTCCTTGGGTTAAGCTTCTCATTCTTGTTGTGGGAATTTCTCCTACTCCCTTTTATCTCTGTTAACAGACGCCCAGATTTTACCTTCCTTTGGAGGTCTTCCAAACTCTTGATCATCCTTCTAATTTCCTCCCTGCAACTTAGCAAATCTATCCTCAGGATTCTTATGGTAGCTGCAACATGTAGGTAACTCTCTTGTTCCCTCTTCCCATCAACTTTAGTTTCAGTTTCTTGGATATTGTAAGCTGGCCTTACATATCCTTCCCCATGTGTACAACTCCTGTGCAAATGGGGTCCTCCTCATCTCCAAAATTTGAGTGGCTTTCTGTTCTCTTGTGGATATCTTGAATCCCCCCCCATAGATTCTTCCCCGTGTCTATAGGGATCCTATGCATCATCCATGCTATTAATGTTGATCTTCTTTGACCCTCTTGGTCGGACCAAGACCATCTTTTCAATTTGCACTATGACTCTGCAAAATGTGTTAACAACATCATTTGTTAGTTAATCTCAGAAATTAAAAAATGACTTACCAACTGCTTATTGCAGGAATGAACAGTCAAGATTGTAGTAGATGCCAGATCTATGGTCATGGTGCATTTCGTCGGGTTGGCTAACTTTAGCAATTATTCTATATAACACTCTTGCTCACTATAGTTTTTCTTTCTGCAACTAATTGTCTTGGCACATTTAAACAAATGCTGCAATTAGCACCTCTGTTAACCACAAACTAGGTGTTCTTTTCAATTTTAACTGTTCAACTTGGCCCATTTAGGCCCTAGTGTTGCAACCTTTGCTGTGATACCATAACGTCCCCATGTCACATAATGCGAATTATTTAATTTTTCTTTAAGAACACTTGTTCTCTTTTCAAACACTGGGCATGAATGCTAACTCACTCTTCCAACTTCATTCTCAGGCTTAAGAACCCCTATACATTACCATAATAGGTGTTCTGCTATTGACAGATCCCTTTTGTGACCAAAATGAACATTTCCTCCCTTGACCTGTCTTTCCACATTCCCCGTTCTGCACTTCCTCTTTCCTCCCTTCTGACCTCAGAAGTCAGAAATCAGAAACATAATGTGTGACAGGAACATATAAACTCTCTTCTGCCTTCTACATTTCGCACTTCCACTTTCCTCCTTCTGCAGCTCGAACCTCATAAATTGGAACCCAAATGTGCAACGAAACATATAAACACTCTTCCTCCTTTGGCCTTCCGCACTTCCTCTTTCCACCTTCCACACTTCGGAACTCAGAAATCGGAACTAAAATGTGCAAAGGGACATTTAATGGCTCCTCCATCTTCTGCATTCCACACTTCCTCTTTCCTCCTTTAGCACTTTGGAATTTGGAAATTAGAACTCAAATGTGTGAAGGAAATTTCCACGGCCTTTCCACCTTTTTCCTTCCGCACTTCCACTTTTCTCCTTACGCACTTGGGTACTCAAAAATCAGAAACATAACTCTCGACGGAATCCTTCAACCATCGTTCCTCCTTCCACCTTCTGCACTTTGGAACTTGGAAGTCAAAAAACTATCAATGGCAGAATCTCTATCTTCGTTTCCACCTTCCACGTTCTACTTTTTCTCCCTTCAGTGTGGAACCGGGGAATCAAAAGACTAACCCTTTACTTAGACCTTTTTCCCTATATCCACCTTCCACCTTCCGCCTTCTGCAGGAAGATCCTAGAAGTCAGAAATCCCACACTTTGCTATGATAAAACTTCTTTCTTTCGTCGCCCGCATTTCGCCTTCTACCTCCGCTGTGGATCCCAGGGTGTAGAAACACCATAATATTCCTTGTCCAACTTCTCTTTTTCCAGTTTCTTCTTTCGTAGGTGGATTCCAAGGGGTGGAAACACTTAGTCAGATGCATTCTCACCTCTGTACAAGATTCTAGCCTCTAGGAACTTATGCAATTGCATTACCAAAAACACAAGGCATATACATAAGTAAAATGGATAAAACATACAAGGAATAAACTAGCAATTACAGGGACATTCATACACAAGTAACCTCTACTTGATCATCAACAAGCATTCAATATGAACATAGCAATGCATCATATTCATAAGCATTCTACACAACCAGTATAGTCATTCGTAAGAAAGTACATTGCATAAAAAACATAACAAGAATACTTATCTTGATGATTAATTTTTCCTACAACTAGCTATGTCGGTACAACGTTCCACCCAACCATAGGCCAGTGTGTTCATTAGTCTTTAAACACACTGCCACCCCCAACTGGGCATGATTTCCAAGGAACTAGGGAACAACCGACTCACACACAACCAGATATATTTAACACATAGTCAAGCCAACACCCAGTTGGACTTACCATACTATCCAACCAAGCCAACACCTAGTTGGGTTAATAGGCTGCAGGATTATCAAGCCAACACACATCAAAACTAAGCCAAACCAACCTACAGTTGGGTTTAATAAACTGTCCATCCAAGCCAACACCTAGTTGGGTTAATAGGTTGTAGGCTTATCAAGCCAGCACACATCAAAACATAGTCAAACCAACCTACAATTGGGTTTCTCAGACTATCCAAGGAAACAAGCCAAGACATAATAGGGAACAACTTAATCAACTAACAGTTGGGCTTATCAGGTTGCTAAGGCAATGGAAAGGTAGAAGTGCTAGGCTAGTGAGCTCAACCCTAGAGCTAAGGATACCTACACTAGATCTTACTTGGTCTCCATGACTCCACTCCACCCTACACAAGGAAGTATTCCTTTCTTCGCTTAGGCATTCCTTTAGGCCATACCTTCCCTCTAGTGCTCACACGAGTGTGCATGCTAGATTTACCATTCCCCTTGATCTTTTTGTGTGGTTCCTCTTTTTACTAAGCTTATCAACCAATTCTGTCCCTACTCCACTCCTAGGCCTTCAAACCAAATAGGTATGCACTACACAACAATCCTCAAAGAAAACAAAGACATACAGGCCTCACTCTATAACATAGAGAATCACCGCAGAACCACTTGTCTGTGGTTTTGGCTAGCAGAACAATGCACCATTGTGAGTGAATGACTCATGCATCCCTCGTGCATAATGATCCTGAACGATAATGAACATAATTCTTTATTCTTGAACCGAATGCCCAGAATGTCACTCAAACAAAACACTGTGGAGCTATATTTCCGCATGCAGGGTAGTTGCACCACCACACTACATGTACCTAGAGAAAAACGAACGATCTAGGAGTGAAAATCAATAAAAATTAGATGAATGAATCACGATGGAATGAGAGATGAATGAGGAGGGGTGAGTAAAACCCAAACACGACCTCTTCTGACAGACAAGGTGTGCATCACGTGCTTGCTTCCTGTAGAAGCAAAAGTGCGTCCTTCCTCGGGATGTAGGCCTGTGCAGACTGCAGTCTACCATGCTCTTCAATGCCCTAGGAATTAACCGCCTCATCTGATTTCTGGAAGGAATTAATGATTCAGTGCAGGGACAAAAAGGGTAGCTGAGGTTCAAAGGTTTTCTCGAAAACATCTGGTCACACCCTATTTGCTTAGGGGTTTTGACTAACTTCCCCACCCTATCCCTTGTGGAATCATGCCCCATCTCTTTAATGTTTGCAGTCCCATAGATAGCTTTGGTTTTATATTTATTTGTACATTTACATGATATATCAAAATATATCTATCTTGATTAGCTTAGTACAAAAACCATAGGTATCAACCTTGATCACCTATCCACAAAACATCAATCACTGGAAAGGCCTTGGCCTTGAGCTCCTCGCCATGATTCAAATACAATATTTACATCATGTATAATTAAATACCAAGGGGTCAAAACGTGGGTATTACATTGGTGAAGCCAAAATCTTCTCAAAAATTGATCTTAGGCCATGATATCATCATGTATAGGTTAAAGAGGAAGATATCCATAAAACTGCTTTTCAAACAAGATATGGACATTATGAATTTGTGGTGATGCCTTTTGGGTTGACTAATGCCCCTGCAACATTTATGAATATGATGAACAATGTGCTAATTAAATATTTGGATAAATTTGTACTGGTATTCATTTATGATATTTTAATATATTCAAAGAATGAGGAAGAACATGAGGAACATTTACATAAAATTTTGCATCTTTTGTGAGAACATCGGTTATATGCGAAACTTAGTAAGTGTGATTTTTACAAAAAAAAAGTATAATATTTGGGACATGTTATTTCAAAAAAAGGGGTAGAAGTCGATCCCGCTAAGATCAACGCTATTTTAGAATGGCCATTACCTAAGGATGTACATGGCATTAGATCAATCATGGGGTTGACAAGATATTACTGCAGGTTTATAGAGAGTTTCTCAACAATAGCTCACCCTATAACCAACCTTCAAAAGAAAAGTGTTAAGTTCATATGGAGTAAATAGTAAGTTCATGAGCTCACCCTATGCACCTGTATTAAGAATTGTTGATCATAGTAAATATTTTGTAGTATGCACTGATGCAAGTAAAGATGGTCTAGGAGGGGTTTTGACCTAAGATGGTCACGCAATTTGTTACTAATCTAGGAAATTGAAGGAGCATGAGAAAAATTATGTAGTACATGATATGGAATTGGCAGCCATCATCCATGCACTTAAAATTTGGCAACATTATTTGATGGGAAAGAAATTCTTGTTATTGACAGATAATATTGGGTTAAAATATATGTTTGACAAAAAAACATTAAATGCACGTCAAGAGAGATGGCTTGCATTTTTGAGTGAATATGATTTTGAAATTAGGCATATTAAAGGGAAAGAAAAAATTGTAGCAGATGCTCTTAGTCGACAACAACATGAATAACGCACATTAGCAATTAGTGGATATGTGTCGGAATTTAAAAATATGTTGAAAACAATTTATCTAGTAATGATTCAAAATATAATAAGTTGAAGGGATATTTTTTTAATAGAGCTGATAACACTGTGGATAGTGCATATCATATAGATGCAGAAGGATATCCACATTATAAAAATCGCATTCATGTACCTAATCAGCTTAATATTAAACAAACAATCTTCAAAGAACTTAATGATAATCCTTGTGTTGGACATCTAGGATATAAGAAATTCATATCATCTTTAAAGAAAGACTTTTATTGGCCAAATATGAAAAGAGAAGAAGCAGAGTATGTGGCCCGATGTTTTAAATGTCAACAGGTTAAGGTTGTACATCAACATCGAGCTATATTATTGCAACCTATCCCTGTTCTAGAATGGAAATGGGAGACTATAACCATGGATTTTATAACCAGGATACCTAAATAAAGGAAACAACATGATTCCATTATGGTCATAGTAGATAAACTAAGCAAAGAAACACATTTTATACCCATAAAATCTACTTATAAAGCCATAAACATTGCTGATATATTTATGAAGGAAATTTTTAGACTTCATGGAATACCAAAGATTGTTATCACCGACCGCGATGCTAAATTTACCTCAAACTTTTGGACCTCATTGTTTAAGGGTATGGATACAAAATTGAATTCATGTACAACATACCATCTCAAACAGATGGACAAACAGAATGGGGAAATCAAGTACTAGAGGATGTATGTAATGAATTAACTCGGTAAGTGGAAAGATAACATTCATTTAGTGGAATTTGCATACAATAATAATTATATAGCTTCCCTCAAAATGAGCCCTTTTGAAGTGTTGTATGGTAGATGGTGTAAAGTATCTTTGAGTTGGGGTAATCTTGAAGATAGGATGCTTTTGGGACCATATATGTTGGCACAGATGGAAACAATGGTAAAACAAATTAAATAGGATTTGAAGACTGAACAGGATAGACATAAGAATTACATTGACATAAAAATAACAACTAAAGAATATAGCGTGGGAGAACATGTGTTCTTAAGGGTTAAACCAAAGAAAAGTACCTTAAGTACAAGATTATGTGCTAAACTTGCATCCATATATGTGGGACCCTTTAAATTATTGACTAGAGTGGGACCTGTAGCTTATCAACTGGATTTACCTCCACACATAAAAATGAATGATGTTTTTCATGTTTCATTACTAAAAAATTATATAGCTGATAAATATCATATTATTGATTGGAATACTGTATAGGTGGAACCAGAGGGAGACCTTCACATAAAACCAATGCGCATCCTCGATAGGAGGGAAGTTATGCTTAAAAAATGAACTATGGTGCAAGTTAAAGTTCAATGGGAGAATTATGCTCCAGAAGAAGCCACTTGGGAAAGAGAAGATGTTATGAAACAAATTTATCCAACTTTATTTTATAGTTTAAATGATACTGAATAGTCAACGACGATTACCATTCTTTAGGGATGAGGGTGACAATTCTTTAGTGGGGGAGGATTGTAATACACGGTAACATTGAACATGATTTTGTTAAATTTTTGTTTGTAATAACTGGTGAATGTTGTAAAAACATTATTTATTAAGTGAATCATGAATGTTGGGAACATAAATTGGGGAAAACATGCAGTCAATTGACAAAACCTAAGTTTGTGTTAGTAATTGAATACTCAATTATCTTTACAAAGACAAGTGGCCACTCTTAGGAGGAGGAAATTACTAACTATCAAGCTTTGGCAAAAAAGAGAAAAGGCACACATAGTAAAAGAGGGAAACTAGAGAGCACTAAGAAAATAGTGTAGGCTCTAATTTGGATTAAAGAAAAGTATCACAGAGAGCACCTAAATAGTTTTAGGATTTGGAAATAAGAACCTCAAGTGAGCACTCGGAAATATGCTAGGTTCTGTAAGTAGCCCTCGACTAAGGATTGGTGGCGACTTGACAAACTGAGGAAGTAAAAAGCACAAACCGAGGTTTTGGGCAAGGGGGTGGAAGCCCTGAAGATTGGAAACAATTTCAAGGTTCCGGGAGGAGAGTGACTGCTCCATTTCTTCTTTTAGAAAGAAATTGAGATATGTTTATTCTTACCTAACCCTAGTACATTACAAAACAATGGCTTGCATTATGATTATTTACTGGAGTTGAACCAATATAAATAAAAATGATGAAAGTTAAGTAATGGACAAATTATATTTTTTTTCTTATTGTTCTGTATAGAAGTTTTAGTTAAGAAAGATTATTTTTACTTCAATATTCCCTCATTCCAATTGTATTGATAACCAAGTTTTGCATATAAAAACTAAATATGGAGAAAAACCCTAACTAGGAAAGCTATAAAACCAAATTGGATAATTTAAGACAAAAGTAAATTGTATTTTAATTGAGGAACCGAACCTTTTTCCAAAAAGTATTAATACATGTTGCATACAAGAAAATTACTTATACTCTGTGAAAATCCATGCAAGATAGTAAATTCATTGCAAAATACCAAAACAACTTTAAGATTCGAAACCCTGTAATTTCAGAATCGACGTGACTTTGAACTTATGTCCGCACCATTAACTTCCAGAAATAAACCGAGAGTCATTTAGCTCCAGGAGCTAAGTAAGCCTTATTTCCATCTCCCCACATGAGTGCCTAAGTCATTAAAACACGTCAATCAACCAAAACTAATTCAAAGTTAACTTAATTATCGAAGTAACAAGGATATAAAGATATATATGTAAAACGTTAATGTTGTAATGGACTGTTTATTTTTACCATTGTAAAGCTGGATAATATTTAGAAAAAGAAATTATATATTATATTTTAGGTTTTTCACAATAAATTGATTAAAAAATGAAAAATAAAATCCATAACTATATATCAAAATTTAAATTTGAATGACATAAAACCACGTACTACCCTAATTATACTAACCTTACTCCAATATAATACTTTTATAATTTTTTTTTATCAAAATAGATTTATTAAAAAATGAAAAATAAAATCTATAACTATATCATGGAATTTTAAATTTGAATAAATATTCTGAAATACTATCCCAAGAATGAAGTTTATGGAATTGATATTACGTCATGAGTGAGGTAATACTAAAGTGAAAGTGATAGTTTCAATAATTGCATAAACTTTATGGAAATGATATTATCTCACGAGTGACTTAATATTAAAGTGAAAGTGATAGTATGAATAATTGCATCAAGTTTTTGAATTTTAGTGTCTAACATTAACCTTTTTGGATTTTTTTGGGAAGAGATTTGTATTTTTCAATCATTTTTGTTAGAATTTGATGACTAGAAATTACAATTTTAATTGTAGAAATTGATTTAGTAATTTTAATTACTTATAAGAAATAAAATCGTTATACAATTCCAATAATATAAAACCACAATTTCAAACATTTCTCATTAAATTTTGGTTTAAAAAAACCCCAGAAAATATAAAATCATGATACAATTCCAATAACATAAAACTACAATTTCAAACATTTTTCATTAAATTTTGGTTAAAAAAACCAAATAATAAATACAAATTATTGATCTTTTAACCCAATTACTTTTGTATTCATGAATTCAGACAACATATACGGAAATGACACTGTTGCGTATCAATAATTGCTAGGAGTTTTTGGTTTGTTCTATCAAACTCTTTGGGATCATTTAAGTGTTTTTTCTTAGGTTTTTGATGGGTTAGTACACATTAAGATGGTTATCAAATAAAAATTAAAGTAAGAAATATAAGTTTTAATATATTAATTAATTTATAAAATAAAAATAATTTATTTTTACTATAAATTTTAATATTAAAAAAATTTTAAAATATTAATATATATATATAACTTTACAATGCTAAGGGATTCTATGGTTTTGGAAAGCATACAAGCTAAGCACTGGTAGATTTGTCAAATTTCTTTCAGCCGTTCCAACCTTTATTTCAGATCATTTCACAATCTAATAGCAGCAATCATTTATTACTTTAACAACAACATAAGAAACTTAAAATTTCCACAAAATACCTTTATCCAGCTTCATAACGGTTAGAAACAATCGTTTGTAATACAAATTGGAGCTGTTGTACCTTGATCTTATGCTTAATTGTTTATATTAATCAGTTGTGCCTAATATAATATATTTTATTTTTTATAGATTTGTTATACTATTTTCAAAATAGAAAGTAGATTATTTTAGAAATCATTTTATTAGTAAAGAAAATTACATTGCATTATTAGAAAAAACATAATTATATGAAGACCTTTCCATTTTTAGTTAATGTTTTTTTTTATGTTTTGGAGAGATGGACTTCCTTTGTTTGTAAGTTTTGAATCAATTTTTCTTTCTTAAGCTTTTGCAGTTCAATGCTATAGTTATAAAACATTTTTATTTTTATTTTTTTTATCTCTTACATTTTTTTTGTGCATCTTTATTTATATTTCGCCTCAATATCATACAACATGTTGCATGTTACTATTATTTCTTGCTTCAATTTCTTGCCTCTATGACTCTAATATGACTCTAATTCTTCAATGACTCTAATATTGTGACCAGTACTTTCTCAATTTGTCTTGTTGCTTACAAGCAAGCCATAACATTCCGGCAATTAGTTCTATGTTCTTATTGCATCTCCTTGGTGCAATATAAAATATCATTAACTTTATTTACCAATGTAATCTTTCTGTGTCTAAATATAAAATATTATTAATTTTATTTAATATATATATATTTTATAGTATTATATTATTAATTTTATTTACAAAATTAAAAAAAACATATATTTTTATTATAATTTTTTTTGTTAAAATTAAATATTTTATAAATAAAATTTTATAGCTGAAAATAAATGATATTTTGCTATAACTTTATGATGAAATTAAATATTTGACTAATAAAAATTTAATGATTGAAAATATAAAAGACAAACACTTCTTAATCTAGTGGCCAAGGAAGGGTTTCCTACACCTTGGACTTAAAGCCTCATTATTCTTATTTTCAAAAGTGGCTATTAAAATGACCCCTCTAATTATGAGACTATTATGATTATCCTTCTCTTAGCTAAGTTATATGGCATTATCTTAGAAAAGAAGATCAATGGATGGCTAGAAATGGAAGGTAAGCCGCTAAAGGCCAAGTAGTTTTTAGAAGGAATCATTCAACCATGGACCACCTCCTTACACTTAAGATCATTGCAGAGGAATGTCGTAATAATAAGTCTGACCTATTTTGTTGCTTTGTGGATTTTCTAAAAGCTTTTAATACATTGTCTAGAAATAACATGGGGAATAGGCTAGAAGAGCTTAAAGTTCATTTTGAGTTGAGAGCTTCCACAATAAGGTTATACGAAAAATGTCATTTCCAAGTTTAAGAATAATGAGGGGTGGACAAGATATATAAATTTCAATATTGGAGTTAAACAAGGTTGCCCCCTCTCCCCTACCCTTTTTGGCATTTGCACTGATAAGCTAGAAAATTGTTTAGAAGAAGTAGGTTGCGCCAGTACAATCTTAGCTGGGGTAGTTATCATCCACCTACTTTATCCTGATGATATTGTTCTTATGGAAAGGTGTTCTTTTGATCTCGATAAGCAATTAAGAATTCTTAAAGTTTTTTGCTCTAACATGGGTATGACTATTAACACTGTCAAGACAAAAATCGTGATTATAAAATCTAAGAAAGACACCTATGCAAATTTTATTTATGATAAGAGAAATCTAGATGAAGTGACTTCTTACAAGTATCTCGGAATTGATATTCATCTCAAGTTCAATTGGAACTATAACATTGAGAAAATGATTAATGGAGGGTGGAAAGCTTATTTTGGTCTTGAAAATAAAGTTGTAAATCAACCAATCTCTTCATGTGGGATAAGAATAAGTTCATCTTTGAAACCCTTGTCATCCTTGTTATCTTGTATGGTTGTGAAGTATGGGGGAGCAACATTTCTAGAGAATCTTTGAGGAAGATTGAGCAAATCCAAAAGCGGTTTATAACTTATAACTTCAAAATTAAAAGCAATATGCCTAATCTTATTCTCCTCATAGAAGTGGGTCTTTCCCCCATCGATAGCATTGCTATGACTAGGTACCTCATGTACAAGTATAAGATAAATAACATGGGAAATGAGAGACTTCCTAAAATTTCTTTAAACTCAAGTCAAAATCAATTATGCCTCAAGCGGTGTTGGTGTAAACATACCATGGCTTAGTTAAACCATTGGGACATTAATCAAAACAACATTTTGAAGAACATTGACAATGTCAAAAATATTATTACTTCCGAGTTTAAAGAAAAATTATGGTGTGAGGAAAATTAAATTAAGATACTATAAGGAGGTCATTAATCCTAACTTGGAGAAGTATCCCTCGGTACTAACTAGCTCATTGAAGAAAATTAATATAGCCAAGATTAGAGCGAACTCTCATGAACTCCATAGGGAAACAGGGCGTTGGTCTATTCCTAAAACTCCATGGGCGGAAATGGTTTGTCATCTGAGTCTATGAGCATTGAGGATGAAAATCACTTTCTGGTAAAGTGCCTTGCTTACACCCACATTAAATTTGAGCTTCATAGTATTTGTTACAATATAAACCTTTATAACCTGGTAACTTGCCAAAACTAACAAGCTTTTTGGCAAGCTTTTTGAATACAGGAACAAGATTTTAAAGTAAACTAAATATTTCTTTCTTAAAGTCCGATAAACCAAAGTTGATATGAATAAAAGTTAATCATCATCATCTTCATCATCAATAGAATTCTTATGACTTAAAATAAATGATATTTTGCAATGACTTTATGATAAAATCAAATATTTGACTGGCTGCTTTAATAACAGTTTTCTGGAACATATACAATAGATACAATTTATAATAACAGTTTTCTGGAACATATACAACAGATACAATTTATACTTTAATTGTATTCTGAATATCAATATAAAAAACAACCAACAATCAAAATACTACATCCGGACAATAGATACAATGTATACTTTAATTATATCTGAATATCACTATAAAAAAACAATCAACCATCAAAATACTAAAGAAAAAAAACTGCCCCCTGACGCCTCTTGATGCTGACGCCTCTGCCCTAACAAATCATTCAATGCTAAAGTTATGAATATGCCTATCCCATAATAGTTCAATGCAAAAGTTATGAATAAAATTCATTTAATGATAAAGTTGTGAATACACCTACCCCATAATAGTTCAAAGCAAAAGTTATGAATAAAATTCATTTAATGTTAAAGTTATGAAGAAAGCTACCCCATAATAGTTCAATGCAAAAGTTATGAATACAAGACCAGCAGTAACGTCAAAATTCAAAATTAATGTGTCTATTTTAGGATAGAATATGCTTTATGTCCAAATTTTTTTATATTAGTTTGTTGTGTAGGTTTTAATGCATGGTTGTTGAGCAACAGGCTATTAAATCTAAAAAAACTTTAAATAGAACGGCTTGTTAAGCAGCCACAAACGTATTAAAATTTATGCAACAAGCTGATTATTGTTCGATTCTTAATTTCAAAGATGTTGTTGACTCTTAGATCTCAATTATCTGATTGAGATCCAAGTACCCACAACAACCACAACCTCATAAAATTGGCTGGCTCTTGGATCTCAATTAAACTTAAAATCCAATCCAAGAACCCTAAGCAACCTCCTGCAGTATTAAATTGGCTGACCACAGGCTGGATATTGATTGCTATGATTTAGGATCTAACTGGGGGACTATTTTCTCTTTATTTTTGGCTGGTTTTTAATTTGCTATAAATGGTCACGGAATTTTCAAAACTTACAAAATATTGCTGAATTTTACAGAGTTTGGGTGTGTAAGCTTTTCCTGTCACCTGATTTCATTTCTCCACTTAAAATAGCCCAACAAACAACAAAATTTATAAAATTTTGTGAGTTAAATTCACCAAATTCCAAAGAATCAACCGAAAAGTCAAAATCCTAACCCTAGTTAGACAGCTCCATTGTATTACATGTCCTTATTTAGACAGCTCCATTGTATTACATGTTGCGACACCCGAGAGAAAGAAGGGCTCATCAATAAATTTGGCAACTGCGTGGAGAATCTTCCCAAGTTGTGCACTTCATTCCAAATAATCACTGCGAATATTATTCTACTAGTGAGCTTCCATGGCCGTTCTCAGAAGCACAGCTGTGAAACAGGCAGCAGCGCGATTGGCCGTTGCTTCGTCTTCTTCGTTCATGTCTGCCGTTCCAAGAACTGCTCCCAATTTCAAAATCACCAGACAGCCACCTCTAATGGTCGCCCCAGATAGCAGCTTTACTCCCCGCCAATCCCTCTATCTTTCCAACGTGGACGATCAATTGGGATTAAGGTATCATATTCCCAAGATTCTATTCTATCGCAGCGACCCCTCCAAGAAGAAGAATGTACAAGATCCTGTCAAAATGATCAAAGAAGCTCTAACAAAAGTTCTGGTGCATTACTATCCTTTCGCCGGAAGATTGAGAGATGCAGATAATGGTAAACTCATAGTGGACTGCACTGGCGAAGGGGTTCTTTTCGTAGAAGCCGACGCCGATATTTCATTAGAGGACTTTGGAGATATATATCCACCTATTCCCCGTGGAGATGAATTTATCAATAACGTTCCAGGATCCGAAAGCATCACAGACTCTCCTTTACTTTTGATTCAGGTGCTTTATTAAATTACAATCAACGTTTTAAGAATTTTTTTGGAACTGTCAATTAAATTAGTTTTTGTAGAGCAAACTGTCAAAGCAACCCAGATTAAAACCAATTGTTTCTGGGAGGCAATATCTAAATCCAATTATACTAAAAGTAAAAGTTAAAGAGTGATTTTTGTAGAGCAAACTGTTAAAGCAACCCAGATTAAAACTAATTGTTTTTGGGAGGCAATATCTAAATCTAATTATACTAAAAGTTAAAGAGTGGATAGAGTATAGCATGTTGTGAATGAATTTTATAGAATTTTGGTTTTGAAAAATTTGTGTTGAAATTGTAATTTTGGTTGCTGAAATTGTAATTTTGGTTATAAAAATAGATTCAGGGCCTCGTAACTTTGGAGACCTAGTTTAAACAATTTGAACAAACTGAAACTGTAATTTCTACAATTCTTACAGGTCAGAAAAAAAATGATGTAAATAATCTAACTTTTAGCTAAAAAGAAATGGTGCAAATAATCTAACGTTTAGCTCACTCGGAATATAGCAATTATCAATTTTCAGGTAACTCGTCTAAAATGTGGAGGCTTCGTGTTGGGTTTGCGCTCCAATCACTGCATGAGTGATGCTGTAGGAACCGCCCAATTTCTGCAAGCTCTGGGTGAAATAGCAAGAGGGGCAGCGAGCCCTGCGGTTCCGCCAGTTTGGAACAGAGAAATCCTCAGACCTAGTGAGAAGCCCAAAGTGAAATTTCCCCATGATGAATATGACGAAGCAATAACGGTAGATGATTATGAGGAAATGTTGGGGTACTGCCTGGAGGAAATGAACGTGAAATGCTTCTTCTTTGGGTCAAGAGAAATTGAAGCTTTAAAACGACAGATCGAAGGCATGAAATGCACCACATTCGAAGCGTTAGCTGCCTGCTTGTGGCAATCGAGAGCAAAGGCTCTGAATCTTCCAGCCGACGAAGAATCGAGATTGGTGTTTGCTATGAACTGCCGTTCTCGCTTTCAACCGCCTCTCCCCAACGGTTACTACGGCAACGCATTATTTTCCGGCTGCGCTAAGGCAAAAGCCCGGGATCTAACACACCAGCCGCTGTCTTTCGCTGTGAAGTTAGTAAACGAAAGCAAGAGAAGGGTGGACGAAGATTACATGCGATCTGTGATCGATTTGATGGAAGTGAAGGGACGCCCACGTTTAGCAATGCGGGATTCTTATATTCTGACGGATTTGTCCAAAGTTGGATATGATAAGGCAGATTTTGGGTGGGGGAAAGCAGTGTATGCAGGGTTAACGTCAGGTGCCATGCCTGGATTCTCGCATTTCTCTGTTCCTTTAATCAAGGGCTTCCATGGAATTTCATTTCCTGTTTGTATGCCGTCCGTTGCCATGCAAAATTTTGAAGCAATTCTGTATAACGCCATAAGCTAGAATAGGCACCCAGAGGATCTTTTTCACACCATAACATAAAACAAGAATTTAAAATAGAATACTCTATACCATTAAATGCGAGCTCTCTGCGATTTTCCTATATCTATATTGCATTAAATGTACCACTTGAATTTAAAATAGTTATGCATTACAAAGAAAAATCTTAACAATCTCGTTCAATTTTCAATAGTGGTGTAAAAGTGGAGAGAAATTAAAGTTCTAAAATATTTTTGTTTTAATTGAATATGTGGTATTTTATAATGTTAAGATACTTTGTTTTGGTTAAATCATTTTGTTGGTTGAATATGTGGATTATTGAAGAAAACTAATATAACCAAGATTATAACTAACTCATGAATTTCATATTGAACATTAATCATCATCATGGTGTAAATCTTCAAAACCCAATACTAAATGGATTGGAATTTTATGATACAAAACACCAAAACTAATATTACATTGATTGTACTTTTATAATCCAAAAAATCATATAGAGAGAGAGTTAAAAAACAAAACAAAACAATGCCCAACAATAATAACTACTAGCAACAATCATATTAATAAGATTAATATGTTCTTAATACGCTCAGAGTATATATCTGACATATTCAGATTTATAATAAATTATTAATACATAGTTTTAGGTAAATTATTAATACATAGTTTTAGATTGAATTGAGCCTATTACCCTCTGTAGGTTTTTGTTACCACCTTTTAATTACCACATTCATATAAATTAATTTCATACTTGTATCACAATTTGAGTTAACCTAATAATGATCTAATAGTTAATATAATAGTTATCCAATATAACCGTACACAACTAGAGTTGAAGTTAACCTAATAGTTGTAGAATCATTGTAGTTAAGCTAATAGTTGTATCTAATAATCAAATAGTTGAAGTTTAATTTTTCCAACTATCACAAACTTTACTTATCACATCTTATCTAATATATTTTTTAATTTTTTGAAATTTTTAATTATGAATTTTCAACTATACCCATACACATGACTTAATCAATCAAATAGTGGTATCTAATAATCGAATAATTGAAGTTGAAGTTTAATTTTAATAGTTGTATCTAATAATTAATTATGCCGATAGGCTTATATATGTTAGAATTTTGGGGTGGACTACCATCTATGCCTTTTCATCTACCTAAGAGAATGTGACAAGTGTATTGTCCAAATTGATTCTATGGTAGTCATCCAAGATTAAATGAGAATAAGACAAGTGTACTATCCAGATTGATTATATGAGTGTCGTCCAAAATTAATAATTAATAATTTCAAAAAAATAAAAAATAATTTAATTAACATGTGATAAGTAGAGTTAGTGATAGTTGCAAAAATTAAAATTAATATTCAACTATTTGATTATTAGATACAAATACTAGCTTAACTCCATCGATTATTAGATACAACTATTAGCTTAACACAAATGTGTTTAGAACTATTAGCTTAACTTCAACTCTAATCAAAGTTATATTGGATAACTATTAGCTTAACTTCAACTCTAATCAAAGTTATATTGGATAACTATTAGCTTAACTATTATATGCAACTATTATGTTAAGTCCAATGATTCTACAACTATTAGCTTACCTACAACTCTAATTACTTACGACTTAGTCCAAGTGCATTTGGCATCTGGAGTCTAGCTAATGTGCAGTCATGTAAGAGTCGAACTCCAAATAAAATAGTTCGAACTCTTAATAAATTCCTCTCAACTAGTGTGATAACTGCACTTAGTGGCATGGTATTGTGCAACTCATGTGACACTCGAACTCCACCTACCGATTGGGATTCCACTTAATGTGCATAAGGCTTAGTCAAAGTCCATTTGGAAGCTAGAAGTCACTATAACTCATAGCTATTTTATTAACTACAATAGATTTATATTAGCTTAACTATTAGATACAACTATTAGCTTAACTCCAATGATTCTACAACTATTAGCTTAACTTCAACTCTAATTACTTATGGTTTAGTCCAACTGCATTTGGCATCTAGGAGTCTAGCTAATGTGCAGTCATGTAAGAGTCGAACTCAACTCATGTGACACTCGAACTCCACCTACCAACAGGGAGTTTAGTTAATGTGCATAAGGCTTAGTCAAACTCAGAGCTCTTTATTAACCACAATAGATGTATATTAACTTTTAAATTAATTATTAATCGTTTGAACTCCTTATAAACAATTATAAAAAATAAAAAATAGCTCATGTGATAACTGAACTTAATGGCATGGTAATGTGTAGTCCATGTGACAGTTGAACTCCATCTAGCACCTCGAAGTCGAGTTAATTAGTCAAACTTCACTTTGCAGTTGGGAATTGAAGTAAAGTGTAGTTTGTGTGATAGTGTAATTCCTAATAAAATCCTCTGAACTGCTAATAAATTCCTCTTAACTCATGTGATAAGTGCACTTAGTGGCATGGTAATGTGCAACTAATGTGACACTGGAACTCTACCTACCAATTGGGAGTCTAGTTAATGTGCATAAGCCTTAGTCCAACTCCATTTGGAAGCTAGAAGTCAAGATAACTCAAAGCTCTTTTATTAACTACAATAGATTTATATTAACTTTTAAATTAACTATTAAATACAACTATTAGCTTAACTCCAACATGATGATACAACTATGAGATTAACTTCAACTATGAGCTTAACAACCACAACTTAAGTGGTTTTTATGTTAGATTAATGATTAGATACAAGTAATTGACACATTCTTTAGGAAATTTTTTTATAACTATTAGGTTAAGTCCAATGATGATACAACTTTAACTTAACTTCAACTCTTATAAAATTTTTTAATTGAATTGCAATGGTTGATATATTAACTTTTAAATCAACTATTAGATACAATTATTAGTTTAAATCCAATGATTATACAACTATTAGCTTAACTTTAACTCTAATCGCAATTATATTGGATAACTATTAGATTAACTATTAGGTTAACTCCAATCATGATACAGCTATTAAATTAACTTCACTTGGTGATATATTCCTCTTGGCATATTCCAAACACATTAATCTTATTAATATGGTTGTTGCTAGTTTAAAAGTTAATATATCACAATGTCAGTTCAACAAAAAATCATGATTGAAGTCATTGAAGTTGACATTAAGCTAATAGTTGTATCATCATTGGGGTTAAGCACATAGTTGTATCCAATAATCGAATAGTTGAAGTTGAATTTTAATTTTTACAACTATCACTAATTGTAATTATTAGATGTTAACTAAGTTATTTTTGTTTTTTTTCAAATTATTAATTATGATTTTGGACAAAGCCAATAGAATGAATCAATATGAACAATACACTTGTCTCATTATTGTTAGTAGATGAAAAAACATAAATGGTAGTGAATTTTATGAGCTCTTGTTTTCTTATAGGAGTTCTCACCATCATAGTTACACTTCACTCCATAGGTTGTATGATCGATGAATTAGGTCACTACACCAAAATTGAGTGGAGAGAATCATACCTGTCAAAAAGTAGGCAAATTGCTGAGAATTTAATACTTGCAAAGGTCATACATGAGATTTGTGTGAAGGATTATGAAGGATTAGATCACGTGAAGGATCTTGTAAGGGATGCTGAGATTCATAAAGCTTAAATGGTGTTTCTCCTCCTTATAGGTTACTTCATGCTTCTGTAACCTGGAAAGAAAAAAATGGTTATAAATTATAAATCAAACTGTAGACAACCGACACTACCAAGATCCACTAGGAAGCAAAATCCACTTAGTAGTTACTAAGTCACAAAATTTTATTGGCAGATTGTAGGTATTATTTGTGTTAGATTTTTATCATTCAAGCTAGCATTATGATCTTAGGATCTTTAATTGAGAGAATAACATGCACAGCAATAAAACACAAGAGACAAGAGACACAAAGAATTTTCCTCGGGGAAACCATAAAGGAGAAAACCCCGTAACTTCCTCAGAGATAGAATCAACACCAAAAGTAAAACCTGAAAACATAATGATGATCTCCTGACAACAACAATCTCTCTCTTGTCCCAACAACTTCTCCTCTCACTCATGGGCCCTAATGAGTGAGTGCGTGTGTGATAAATAGAGAGGCTCACTCTCTATTTATATTCTTTCGTTCACTTGAAACCCACTCCAACATGTCGGCCTCACTTAACAATTACTTACCAGAGCTGACATCTCTAGGAGTGTTTAATAACCCTAGTGCCCCACAACTTGTGGGGACTTTGCCTCCTCCGACCAATAGGAGGGTAACACAATGGTGGGGACTATTTCCCTGACTTATAATGACTCACCTAGGGTCAACTTCTCGAGGATAGTCTAATAACCCTAGGGCCCCATAGCTGTGGGGACTTTAACCCTTGATCAATAGGAGGGTTACCCACAATGACTTGACATGACTTGTTTACATTATAGAAAATTCCCGGAATAAACATCGGGGTATGACATGACTCAAATACGCCTCGAAATAAACATCGGGTTACAATACATAAGAAATACGGATGAATACATTCCAAAGTTACAAATACATCAACACTCCCTCTTAACTAGGAAGGTATTCTCTTGACACAATTTTGATCACTGGTCTTCTTCTTTGGATCTTCTCATCATCTGCATCTTCAAGTCATCTTCGTATTCAAGTCATCTTCATCTTCATGTCATATTCATTTCTGGATCTAGATCATCACTGGATCTGGATCATCATCACTGGATATCATCACTAGATCTAGATCGTCACTCGATCTGGATCATCACTGGATATCATCACTGGATCTGGATCATCACCAGACATCATCACTGGATCTGGATCATCACTGCTGGATCTGGATCATCACTCGATCTGGATCATCCCAGAGACATCATAATTGGATCTTAATCATAGCTCGATCTGGATCATCTCGGGTCATCATCATATGTGCTATCTCATGATTCTTCTCATCACAGGAAGTTCTATAGAGCCAACCCTTTTTCATGTTGGTTGTAGGCCTAGCCACCATGTAGGTCTTCTTCAACGCTTATATCTGACCTACTCGTCATAATGGCCCGCCCAACACTTACATTTGACCTACTCGTCAGAAAGGTAGCACTCACATCTGATCATGTAGGAGCCTACAATCACATCAGAAAGGCCCAGCACTCACATTCACCAGCATGATAGGATGCAACTACTATCATCTTTGAAAAGGCTCAACACTTACATTTGACCTACTCGTTAGAAAGGCATGCACTCACATCTGATCTTGTAGGAACCAATCCTACAATCATATCAGAATGGCCCCCAGTCCCAGATTGAGCTACCTGGTAACTGACTAGGTGCCTCCATTCTCCCGGAGAATGGCAGTTGCCCTTACATCTGACCTACTCGTTTGAATGGCCCAGCACTTACATCTAACCTGCTCATCAGAAGGGCATGCACTCACATCTGATCTTGTAGGAACCAATCCTACAGTCTCATCAGAATGGCCCCCAGTCCCGGACTGAGCTACCTGGTAACTGACCAAGTGCTTCCATTCTCCCAGAGAATGGTAGTTTTCCTTACATCTGACCTACTCGCCAGAATGGCTAGCACTCATATCTGACATGGGAGGAACCTAATCCTTTAACCATGACATAATGACTCAGCCCTTATATCTGACCTACTCATTAGAATGGCTCTCTCAGTCCCAGAATGACTGTTCCTGGTAACTGACCAGGTACCTCCATTCCAAGAATGGCATTTAGCAATCATATCTGACATGGAAGGAACCAAATCCTCTCACCATGATAGAATGGCTCAGCCCTTATATCTGACCTACTCGTCAGAATGGCTTCCAGACTTGTCACTTCCCCTTGGAAGGGACCTTGATCTGGAGAACACCAAGCTTCTCCCTGAAGTACTCAAACTTCACTCTGGCCAATGGCTTCATCAACACATCAGCTATCTGATCATCCGTCGCAACATACTAGAGCTTCACTGCTTCCCTCTGCACCATATCCCTGATATAGTGATACTTGATCTTGATATGCTTCGACTTGTCATGGAACACTGGATTCTCTGACAACTTCACGCAACTCTAGTTGTCACAATGTATACAAGTAGCATCCAACTGGAGATCAAATAAATCAGACAATAGCTTCCTTATCCATACTGCCTCACAACTAGCTGAAAAAGCTACGACATACTCTGATTCAGCTGTACTCAGTGCCACATAGGATTGCTTCTTGCTAAACCAAGAGATCACACCTGATCCCATACTGAAGCAACACCCTGAAGTGCTCTTCCTATCGATGGCACTACTTGCCCAATCTAAATCAACATAACCCTCCAGGTTAATCTTCTGTTTCACATCGTACTTGAGCCCATAGTCAATTGTACCCCTCAGGTACCTCAGAATATGCTTTGCAACAATCAAGTGAACATGTCTCGGATCTTTCAGAAACTGGCTCAAAGTGTTCACAGCAAAGTAAATATCTGGTTTCGTGTTCGTCAGGTACATCAAGGATCCAATCATCTAATGATACATCATGGCATCAACTGAATCTAATGAAACATTGCTCAATAGCTTCAAGTTCGATGCCATAGGTGTGGCCATGGCTTTATAGTCCACCATCCCAAACCTCTTTATGATCTCTACTACATACTTTCCTTGTCCAAGGGAGATTCCATCCACACTCTGCCACACCTCCATACCTAGAAAATAATGCATCATACCCAAGTCCTTCATTTTGAACTTGGAAGCAAGCTTTCTCTTCGTATCAGTAATCAACCCATCCATACCTGTCACAAACAGATCATCTACATATAGTAGAAGCATCACTGGGTTGCCATCTTCAACCTTGTGGTAAAGGTTGGAATCCACTTTACTCTTAGTAAAGCCTAGAGTCATTAGTAATCTATCCATCATGTCGTACCATGTCAAACCTCAGGATCTTCTACAGTCACTCCCTCTGAAGCATCATACTCCCTTTGTCTTCCGTACTTTATGCATTGAAACATTATGTTCCAGAGTGACAAGTAGCTTCCTCTGCTACTAATATTCTATGTATCCATCTAGGATCACTGGATACCAAGATCCTCTATCTTGAACTTTTTCAAAATTTCTTCGCACACCCATTTGTGAGCTTGTCATCCTCTATCAACCTTGTAGCATAGGTTCAGATCTTCATCAAGCTCATCATGTATGTGTTATCGCATGTGTGTCCTTTGAACTCGTATAAGGCCTTATTTCATTTATACACATGCTTCTGTCTGTCATGTGTCTTAACTTCTAGTGGTTGCAAATGTATCTTCTAATCTTTCCTTGTATCCCATGATGTTTCCATCTACTGCATGATGGAACTATGAACTTCTCTTCAGGTCTCGATACTGCATCCTAGACATCATTCTTCTTGAACTGGTCTTCCCTTTCTTCTTGGTTACTTCTTCATAACTGGAAGGTTCTTTATTAATGATGTCACTGCATTCGTCATATTTATTCTTCATCTTGAATAATTGTCGTCACTTGTTCTTTGGAAAAAGTCTCATCCTTCTTTTCTTGTAGGCGATTATGTATGTGATCTTTTCTACAAGTCAAATGCATTTGTATGGTTAGAAACATTTCATAAGGAATATTCATACTGACAAGTTCTTATGCATAAATATATGATCATGCAACTACTTTAGCCAATACAACATTCATCCATATCTCACTGAAACTTTCTAGATGCCTTCCATCTCTACCAGGACAACATTGAGATTGTGCACTAATCTAATATGTTAGCAAAGAGGTTTCATTCTAGATAAGTAGCAATGGAGAGTTGTATAGCACCATGAGCTACTAACCCATCACATGCATATTATTAGTATACTGTCAATAATGAAAAAATTCTATCATGCATAATACATTAATTGAATATAAACAAATGCATAACAAAACAATATCATGAAATGACAATGAATACTTATCTTTATTTGTTTCTTGGGTGGACTCCTTCTTGAGCCTTCAACTTCATCATCTTCTTCATTCATAATAGCATCGTTTCTCATCCAAATGCTAAGATGGATAAGAGGTTCTTCAAGAGTTGAGTCCTTCGTATTCCTCATTGTTTGAGGGATCTTCTTTGGATGGTGAGAGCTTGATCTTCAGTTGCTCCCATATTCTCTTCTCTTCTTATGAGTTGATCTTCTTCTTCTTCCCAGAGTTTGCTGAAAGTAATCACTTCATTCTGGCACACATTCATCGAATGAATGAATCCCATGACCATGGGAGACCATTCAAGGTGGCTATCACCACTTCTGCATTCTCCACTTCTTCTTCTACTACTACAAGTTGTTCTTTGATTTGAGAGATGACTATATGGTCTTTGCATTCTGGATCTTCACATTCTTCAACTGGTTTCTTAAGGTCATATTCTGATTTATGTTCTTCCCTTCAAATAGCTTGGTCAAGGTATCAAACATCTCTTTCGGTGTCTTTAGGGAAGACACTTGTGGTACAAGTTGATTCGTGACTGAATCAACAATGATCTTCTTGGCCTTGACCAAGTTCTTCTGGTGTAAGGCTTTTAGCCTCATCTCCCTCTGAAACTAGAACCTCTCTACTCATGTAGGTGTCCAATTCATTTTCTTTAGAGAAATCAAATACTTCCATGCTTGGAGGTTGTCAACTTCACCAAGCTTATCGTCAAGCTGATGTGATAGATCACTTTGAAATGAGAACCTCAAATGCAAATATCAAAAGATTAGATCTTACCGATTTGAGGTGTTCGTCCTAGTTCTGGAGGTGGTTGATCTAGGGTTTGTCAGAGAAACCCTAATTTTAAAAACTTGGAATATTTCATATCTTATTCGATAGAAATATATATCTCTTCAAGGAAAGTTGTCCAATGTACTCCTTTATGAAAATAGTGGAGGGAAGCTCTCAGAACAGGAAGCCCTAGTTTTCCAATTTCTTCTGTAGAAATGTCTGTTACTGTTTCTACGCTATCTCCTACATTACTGCTCCTATGTGTCTGAAAATTCGTACTAAGGTAGGATCATATATCCCTGTTTAAAAACCATAGGTTTCATCAGCATTGGTTTCACCAATTGGGACTGATGATCATTTTCCCAAGGTGACCTGTTACAGGACTGTTCAGAATAGTGAAGTTGTATGGACTGTCACATGTCACTGGTTCATATTCTAAGTATGAAACTTGGACCACATAAATTACGGTCTGTTCCCTTTATGGAACATATTCAGAAATTTGATTTGGACCTTTGTATCCCAATATATAGAAATTATTCCCAGGTGTCTTGTTTAGGGATGAATCCTGGAAGAGGCTGGAACCCTAAATTGGAGGGATCATATATCCTAGAATATAGCAAATATGAGGATGAATATTGGACACAGTGTAAATCTTGATTTGATATTTGGTCCCTACAATTTTTAGCTCCTGAGACTTCGCCAATCTCTGGATATAGCGAATGTACCAAAACTTAGCAGTTTTAGTATTTAGGGTTTTTCTAGCTCGGGGTCAAACTAGGGTTTGACTTTCTTAGAGTTTCACCCAACCAAAAATATTGATCCAGGTC
Organism: Pseudotsuga menziesii; assembly: GCA_001517045.1. Classification (NCBI taxonomy): domain Eukaryota; kingdom Viridiplantae; phylum Streptophyta; class Pinopsida; order Pinales; family Pinaceae; genus Pseudotsuga; species Pseudotsuga menziesii. The sequence continues at coordinate 105,760 of LPNX010482226.1, forward strand.
TCTAAACTTCGATTTTGATGAGGAGATAAATCCTATTCCAGGATCACTCAAAAATTCCTCTTCCGTAGAAAGCCCTAATTTCCCACACCGAAAACTAAAAATGTTTGGAATCGAATTCCACTTTGACAGAAAGATGCGCCCTTCAATGGAGAGTCAGCCTAGCATAATTTTGCTGATGGATTGTGGAGAGATACCCAAAAAGTAAGAATCCCTAGCTTCTGTAGCTGCACAATGTCTTCTTCTCGGGTTAGCTTTGATACCATGTTAGATTTTTATCATTCAAGCTAGCATTATGATCTTAGGATCTTTAACTGAGAGAATAACATGCACAACAATAAAACAAAAGAAGCAAGATACAAAAATAATTTTCCTTGGGGAAACCATAAAGCAGAAAACCCCACAACTTCCTTAGAGATAGAATCAGCACCAAAAGTAAAACCTGAAAACGTAAAGATGATCTCCTGACAGCAATAGTCTCTCTCTTGTCTTAGCAACTTCTCCTCTCACTCATGCGCCCCAATGAGTGAGTGTGTGTGTGATAAATAGAGAGGTTCACTCTTTATTTATATTCTTTCGTTCACTTGAAACCCAGTCCAACATGTCGGCCTCACTTAACAATTACTTACTAGAGCCGCAATCTCTAGGAGTGTCTAATAACCCTAGTGCCCCACAACTTGTGGGGTCTTTTCCTCCTCCGACCAATAGGAGGGTAACACAATGGTGGGGACTATTTCCCCGACTTACAATGACTCACCTAGAGTCGATTTCTCTAGGATAGTCTAATAACCCTAGGGCCCCATAACTGTGGGGACTTTAACCCTTGACCAATAGGAGGGTTACCCACAATGACTTGAAATGACTTGTTTACATTATAGAAACTTCCTGGAATAAACATCGGGGTATGACATGACTCAAATACATCCTGGAATAAGTATCGGGTTGCAATACATAAGAAATACAGATGAATACATTCTGAAGTTACAAATACATCAACAATTTGCACACGGAGTAACATAATAGGAACATTTTCTAAGAGATGAATAAGACACTTCCATACATAAAATCTAGGATCTACTAATAGATCACCAATTTCAACTCGAGCAGATAATGAGATCGTGGAGATGGGGTGAGAGATTTACAATGGAATCGGAGAGGCTATGAGGAAAGAAAGGGATTTGAATTCTTACCTAAATATTTGGAATTCTTTGGGATGGTGAGTAGATCCAATAAAATAAGCAATCACTTGACTTTAACAATCTCATATGGAAACTCTTTCAAGCAAAACTCCATGAAAATTGGAAAAAGAAACTGATTAGACTCTTTGTAGGGCCCTAATTGCATTAGATAATATGAAACATACTTTAGACATTTATACCTGGATTTACTTATAGCGGTTAGGAAAAAACATGCATTGATATACAAATCCAAATCCTGATCGCAAGCCTAGCCAATCTTCACAATCCACTGTAATATCTCCACCAACCGCTTCTTCTCAGAAAGACATAGTTTTGAAATGGGTGGATCAGCATACCTCAGATTCTTCAAAACCTCTATGTAAGAAACCTCAGATCCATAAGAGTTAGATAGATTTTCACTACAGATAACTAAAAGATACTTAACATTCAACGGTGCATGTTCTATTGTCTCGATCCCAAAGTCTATGCTCTCTACAGATAATCTTTGCAAGACAATTAAAACAACCACTAATACAAAAGGTTAAGTGTAAATTTTGTCATCAATCATAGAATCACATATGCATATGGAAACCCTAATCTATTCCCAATTATTATAATGAAATACATTGATATTCATGCAAAAACCCTAATCTCTCCATATCTCTATGTATATTCATGGGTAGGTCTACCTTGACTATCTTTGTGTATCTATGTGTATATTCATTTGTAGGTCTTCCTAATATTCAAATTCGGTAGGTTATTTTTTTTTGGCCCTTTGGCCCTTTATATAACATCTCTACACAACGTTTAAAAGTGGAATTTTGTTTTTTTGTAAAATAGCCATAGCTTGCAATAATATTATCCTTCTGTGTGTGCCTCAGATCTGTGCCCTAACTTCATCAATGGAATGGAGAATATTTTCCTAAATGTAAATCAGATTTGAGCTTGCTTCATATCTCTGCCCTAGCCTCCTCTTTGTGTGCCTCATATCTCTGCCTTAACTTCATCAATGGAATGGAGAATATTTTCCTAAATGTAAATCATACCTGAGCTTGCTTCATATCTCTGCCCTAGCTCTAGTATAACATGTTAATGCTTGATCATAAATTATACAGGGCCATGAGTCTAGAGTGCAAGTAGATAATTTCGGTTCAGTAAACTACATGAACATCAAGGAGAAATCCACATGTGATGGAAGCAACAATATGCTTTTGAAAACCATAGTAGAACCCAAAATCCATATCCGTCCACTTGGATTTAGTACTGTTCATGAGTTACCCATTGATTGCGATGTTTTCCATGAATTCCAAGACATGGTCTTGCCAGAGTCCGAGCTCGGGAAAAATGGAATACTTAGCTTCTGTATGTAGCCCAAAGATGACATAACATGCCAATGTTCAAATCCATGGTTGTATTCCTTTGGTTGGTTTGACTGCATTGAACGGTTGTAATCTTAATGCCAAAACATGTTCGCCAGGGTTGGTGGTCAATGTAGAGAGACTAGTAATATCCTAACCTCCTTTAAAAAGTTTAAACATTTTTATTTGAGATTTGGGGTGGACTACGGCCTATGCTTTTTCATTTATGGAGGATGATGAAACATAGTGTACTCTCGAGATTGATTCTATGGCATTCGTTCAATGAATAGCTTATTAATGAATGGATAACTAGTAGCAATGCATGTATAACTCATAGATGATGAATGGATAACCAAGAGTTGATGGAACATATGGATAACTCACAGTTGAATCCATTTAACGAGAAGAATATGAGGAATAAAATAATATTTCAAAAGTGTCTTCCATTCCATAACTATCTCTCAACCATTTGATCCCTATCTACCTGATCCAACCACAAACTATGTGGGTGTGCTAGTTATATCTATATGGAAAACCTAAACATGTAATAAGAATTCTATATTAGCTAGATGCCCAACTACTAGATGCAGGAGTTTATTAGGAGTTATAACGATTTTATTAGGAGTTAGACTAGATTACATGACTACACATTAGCTAGACTCCTAGATGTCAAATGCACTTGGACTAAGCCTTAAGTGATTAGAGTTGAATTTAAGCTAATAGTTGTAGAATCATTGGAGTTAAGCTAATAGTTGTATCTAATAGTTATCTAATATAACTATTAATGGAGTTGAAGTTAAGCTAATAATTGTAGAATCATTGGAGTTAAGCTAATAGTTGTATCTAATAGTTAAGCTAATAGTTATCCAATCATTGGAGTTAAGCTAATAGTTGTATCTAATAATCGATGGAGTTAAGCTCGTAGTTGTATCTAATAATCGAGTAGTTGAAGATTAATTTTAATTTTTACAACTATCACTAATTGTACTTATCACATCTTAATAAGCTAATTTTTTATTTTTTTGAAATTATTAATTATTAATTTTGGACGACACCCATAGAATCAATATTGATAATACACTTGTCTCATTCTTGTTTAATTTTGGACAACGCCCATAGAATCAATCTGGATAGTACACTTTCCTTATTCTTG
>LPNX010482228.1:0-13120 GCA_001517045.1 Pseudotsuga menziesii
GGGTCAACTCTTATACCCTCTTTAGACACGATGAATCCTAACAAATACCTTGATTTCACACAAAAGATGCACTTGTGAGGATTTAATCTAACCGAATAGTGCTGGCATATTTCGAATACCAATCTCAAGTGATAGGGATGACGTATTCTCATGCGAGAATAAGCAACGAGGTCATCCAAAAATACCACGATAATTGACTTGAGATGATGGAAAATCAAGGTCATTTCCCACTGAAATGTAGCTCCGGTGTTTTTAAGGCCAAAAGGCATTTTTCGATATGCAAATGTTCTCCAAGGACAAATAAATGCAGTCATATGTTGGTCCTCAGGTTTAATCTGTATCTGATTATACCTAGAAAAGCCGTCCATAAAGGAGAACACCTCGCTACCCGCACACTCATCCAAAATCTGATCTATAAACGGTGTGGGGAAGTTGTCCTTAGGACAGGCACGATTCAAATCGTGGAAATCAGTGCATATGCGGATCGCTCCTTGCTTCTTATCCAGCGGAACGGGGTTTGAAACCCACTCCATCAAGGGAACGGGATAGATGATACCAGCTTTCAACAGCTTCTCTATCTCTGCCTTAATGGCGGGTGCTTTCCTAGGATTCATCGCATGTAAACGTTGTCGAACAAGCTTAGCGTTGGGATAAGTCCTAATCTCATGCTCGACAATATGAGGGTCAATACCTGGCATCTCATCATTAGACCAAGCAAAATTATCACGGAATTCCTTGAATAGCTCGGTATATTCTAGAATATCAGCATGGGAACATTCCGCCCCAATATAGAAATTCTCTATCATGCCAGGATCACGAGATCTTAATGGAACCATAGGACTACCAACTCTCTGACTAAGAACCACCCTAAAATCCTCATGCTCCAAACGGTCAAGGTATGGAAGAAAGTACGATCTATGATGAATTTCCTCCCATGGTGGCTCAACTCTCGACATAGCCTCAATAATCACTTCATCCAAAGGGAAAACCGTATCAAGGTAGTCGTGGGCATGAGAATACTGTACTTCCCATGTCGGAAACACATAAGGTTCCTCCTCCTCCATCCGCGAAGAGGAAGGACTAGGCTCTGCAACATTCTTGAGATTATCTTGATAAGTTATCATGGCTATAGGAAACGGCATGCTTGTCTCGACGGGCTCACTTGAATTACTCAGTGTAGGAAGAATCCAAGGATCCTCCATATGAGTCATGAAAAAAGACACCGATGTCGTAGATGTTGAAGCCTCATCGAAACTATATCCTATCATGAGGATCGGTGCAGGACAACTAAAGCTACCCATGAGGGATGGATACATGCCTACACCCACACTCCCAGTTGCCAGCTGAGAGTGCTCAACGATCGGGATCGAAGCTCCTGAAGATGCGGTAATAGATGGATTCTTGAATGTCATTTGATCAATCGTTATGATCTTCCCGTTATGTGGAAAGCATACAATGTGGAACAAGGAAGAAGCAACGACTTGCATACTGTACATCCAGTTCCTACCCAGCAAGAGATTGTAGTCAAGGGGTGCATCAACCACCTCAACCTATATTGCAATGATCTTCCCCCCCAAATGGAATTTAAGGGAAGGAAGGATGTCGTGCGTCCTAAAATATCTCCCATTGAATGTAGTTAACATAGTCACTGATTTAGACAGCTCGGGAGAACCTAGACCCTTCCAACAGGCCAAAAACATCACAGAAGCAGCAATGCCCTCATCAATCACAGTGTGCTTGATGGTCATATTAAGACATTCTACGTGCACCAAAAGAGACACATAGTAGGGCAAGCAAGGCTGGAGTCCTGTGGTTTCAAATTTGATCACAGAGGAAGAATCATCATTGTTCACACTAAGGGCAGAAAGAAATGCCTTCCTTTGTGAAGGAAAACTCTGAAGCACTTCCAATGCAGACATCGCACAAGGAGTGTGGCCCAAATCCTCGACAAATGAATAATTTTGGGCGGCTCAGGCATTTGGATTATGTACTAAACGCTTAAGGACTCCCTTATGAATGCGAGGTGCAGCCTCAGGTTTATCCATAGGTTTCTCAATGCGCAAAGGGGACCCTGGTGGATCAGGCTCTTTTCCTGGGCTGGGTTGTGACAAACTATAATATTTCGCACGAGTCACAACTTTCGCAACACAGACCATGTTAATGCACCCACGACCACTACCCTCCGGTGGATCATCATCACTAGACTGGTCATGGGACTTCGAGTTCATATTTTGATTATGCGGTAAAGGGTTAGTTAGCATAGCTAAGCCCTATGCCAAGAATCTTGAAGACTCTTCAATCCAAGGGCACAAGTAAGTGAGGTGATCGTCCTTACATAACTTGCAAGGGAACTTAACCTTACATTTCACTTGCTTGTCCCCCAAAGCATTTCTATCATTCTTGTCATTATTGCTAGCATTCTCATTCTTATTCCCACCATTTCGATTATTATGTTTACCCTTTTTTCTATTCCTTCTGGGCTGCTGGTTACCCTTCTGGTCCGACGATTGCACAGAAAGTACACTCGTCGTTTGTGTGGGTTGAGACAAAGCCGTAGCTTGTCCCAAAGTAAATTGGTTGATTGACAATTGACTAACTTTTTTTGCAACCGAATCCACAGGTTTCACACTTGCAACACCCACAATTCCATCGGCATGTGGTCCAGGTTTTACTTTGGGATTGAAACTGGAACGAGGAGCATTGGGAATAATCTCATACAACAAATCAGACTGAGCATAAATCAAGTCCAGTTCCTACGCCCTAAAAATTGCTTATTCCTCATTCTGCACTCCGAATGTGGAAATATCCTTCGCTATATATGGCAATAACGACTTGAGGAACCATTTGAGGAGGAACTCTGACGGTATAAAAGCTTTAGTTAACCTCTTCCGTCTACACAACTCTTGAATATGATCAGAAATATGTGTGGCTTTATCTTGCCGAAATGTCGACAAGAGTTCAGTACCAATGTCATAACGCACTGGTAGCTGGAAGTGATTAATAAAAGTCATCACAAGGTCATCGAACAAAGCGAAAGCTCTCTTAGGTAACTCTATATACCACTTCGCGGTAGGCCTTGTAAGGGTGAGTTGAAATAGTCTCAAATGGATTGAGTCCTGATGTAAGGAATTTGAAGAGCACCATAGGTGAAACATAGTAATGTGTTCGCTCAGATCCTCTCCCAGTTTGCCCTCAAACTTAGGTATGTCCGAAGGAAGTTTGGTAGGGACAGCCGGCCAAACCGGGTCATGAGCCATAGGATCGTTTGTCAATCTCGATAAGTCAGGAATATTGAGTGTCACGAGGAAAGGGAGCCTAGGATGATGAGGTCAATGGACCTCTCCCTGGTTCATATAGGTTTGATTACCACCATGGCCTTGGCCATAGTGTCCTCCTCCTGTATGACCCGTATAGGGTGGCATGGAAGCACCATAATACAGTGGAACTTGACTAGTAGGAGCTACAAAGCCATAATTAGGAGAGTAAGCAGGTTGTTGATACCCGCCTCCATAAGGTGAAGAACCCTGTCCATAATGCATCCCATAATAGGGTCCATATGTCATCGCATGCGATGCCCCATGAGACACTCCATAGGTAGGAATATACGCTCTGGAAGTAGGGATATACATACCGAAAGTAGGGATATACGCCCCGAAAGTAGCAACATGACCTCTAGAAGTATGAACATAGCCTCCCGAAGCAACGGCCAGTATGTAAACCTGAGACACAATCAGTCTAGTAACCACAGTATGGACCTGACTCGTAGCCATATACCGGCTCGAAGGACCATGTGAATAAGGTGGAGGATGTACATTTGAAGAACTAGGGATCTAGGACTAAGGAATATGAGTAGTAACATACGTGCAACCGCCTATTGTCACTCATCTCGGATCTGGTATCCTAATCGGATCGCTAACCCTAGACCTAGGAGGGATATACGATGTAGCTTCCACCATTAGGACGGAAGGTGCAATGTGAATAGTGCTCCCAAACCTCTCCGCATGGTAAGGAATGAGAGTGCCCCTAGGCATAGTGTTAGGCTCAAAGTCAGATTCGACATGAAATGCCAAATCCTGTGTAGGGAAGCTAGACATAGTATAACTACCGTAGCTAGTGCTGGCAAGTTCAAAATGAGTCTCGGAATCCTCCAGCATTCAATACCGGTAACGCATCAATGGGGAATCAACCCTAGAGTGAGTAGGTCTATCGTGAATGGTTCCTATCTCAGAAATCACAGGACCTAACTCAGCCAAGTCAGGTGAAGGATCGTAAGTAGGAGTAAACTCCCCATCGTCTACATGAATGGGAGGAGGTGGTTCAGGAATATCCTCTAAATGGTCTCCCATGGTGTGGAATCAATGTGTGAAATAGTCCACCTGGACTGTCTAGGTATCTCTCCCAAAGGAGGAGGAGAAGTAGAAGGAGGAAGTCCCGCTAAACGACGAGAATGGCAAGGAATCACACCCAAATCCATAATGGCTCAAAAAATAAAAAAGAATCTCTATTTACGTAAACCCTAGGCCAACTATCATGCATAGAGAAATCACTAATAAAATCTAAATCCAAATGCAAGCAAACAAGGGCTGGATAAATGAGATCCCAAATGAAGTAGGTACGTCTCACCTAGTAGAGTCTTGAGACTCCCATACACAACAAGCGGAGGTGCGTAACCAATTATTGTGGCCCTCAGCTTCAACGCGTAAAGCGACTATGCTGTCTGACCCCAACCTGGCCGGAACACCTGCAGAATAACCCGTGCAAAGTACCCCCTCGATATCCTAGGTAAGGTCAGTAAGGTCACCTCAATATAATCAATGCTCAAATGGATAGTCGCAGGCGGGATTGACCGTATGGGAAGGGTAGAAAAGCCCAAAACTCTCAAAAGAGCCCCCAGATACGAATACAATCCTAGAAATATCTACGATGCTACTCAGTTATGACTAGGGGTCATCCCAATCAATAACCGCTCACACTGCCTCGTGCTTAACTCCCTTTTGAGAGGAGGATACTGAGAAACATTGGTTATACCAAGGATTTCACACACTCACCTAGACAGACACATACATGTTGTTGTTTAGTGATATTGGAGAATTGACTTACAATGAACTATTCTAAGATCCTAAAACCTAGGCTTGTTGGTGCACCCTAGAAAATAAAAGAGTGTAATTCATTTTATTTAGCGTTGATTTTAGTTGGCTTTATTACTCAAAAAAGGGATATTACCGTGCAACTAATTGTGTTATGACACAACATGAAGTAAAATGCACACCTAACACTCAATGCAAATGCATTGTGTCCATGAAAACAGGGTATGCTACTATGTGAAATGCGAAATTCTTCTTCAAATGATGAATGCAAATTTTCCAATATGAAGTCCTAACTAGTACTCCAAAGCAAATCTAGTGCAAGTACAGTGCAAAGTGCAAAATTCAATGCATGATGATAAGCAAATGTTTTTGGATTTTTTGAAATAAAATGAGATGCAAAAAGCAAAATAATGATTCTACGACCCCTAGACTCCGCAAGCACACCCAAACAGTACTCAAGCAAAGCACTAAGGTAAAATAACTCTAATGCACTAATCTCAAACAAAAAATTGAAAATGCCATGACAAGAACCTTCTTTAAAAAAAAAATTAGCCTAAACAAAATGTTTCTGGTCAGAAACAGAGGTCTAAATAGACTCAGGTAGTGCCAAAGGAGACTCAACAAATATCAGAATTCACCCACCAACCAATTATCTTCCAAAAAAGGAAAAAGTAAGGGTATATGCGACTGGTCGCAGTAAACCCACGTGTATACGCGGAAATAGCAAAGGAACCCGTGTGTATACATGACTATGAGTTAAAAACTCGCGTACAGGAAGAAAGGTGCATAAACTCAACGCAAACAGACAGGCTGAGACAAACTTCATAGCAATCAGACTCTACCAGGAATACATGCCCCTAGGCCCGACAAAGAAACAAGAGATAAAGAGCAATTCAAATTCATTGAATGCCGATAAAACAACCCCCAAAGGACAACTACTAGGAACTCCCCAGCAGAGTCACCAATTCTATTATGGAGAGAAATTCCTATGGCTTGGGGTACCACAACAGACCTCTTGACTCCAAAAATCAATCCTTTCCAATATGCAATAGAAATTAAATGTCTAACACTAAAGGATCAGACCTCGTACCTTATTCTGGACGGTTGAAGTAGATCCCCGTTGAGCTTTCCAATCTTCAGCTTGAATTGATCAATTACTTCCTCAACAACAAGTAAACAATACAAGCATTCTATATATCATGGTGTTAGATCTATTCTAGCATATATAATCAATAATGTACAAGCATTTGACATAATCCCATGGATAAAATATTCATTCAAACAGACATTATTGGAAAGGAAAAGATATTTCTATTAATATAAATCAGAGATTACAAGATACAACCTCTGACGGCACGTCTGCGAATCGGAGAAACTGAATCCCCCACTTGGGCCTCCACCACCTCAATCCTCCATCTCTCAATAGCAAGCTCACAAGCAAAAGGAAAGCTTGGGAAGAACACACTAATGCTCCAAGGGACAAAGGGATGCAGACTCAAGCATAAGTTCCGGAAACAATGGACTATAGTTTATTTCCTCTCAATTCTCTCTTCTTGCCTTCAATGTACCAAGGGGTTCCTTGTATAGCTTTTCAAAGGGTAATGAAAGGTCGAATCTGAGCGATCTCAAGGCATAGGTAAGGCCAGGAGTCAAATGAGTTGGATCCATGTCAAGGAAAACTCCAAAAGGATTTGGACTATGCACACATCCCAATGTATATGGTTTTAGAGGTCAAACCCATGTATATATGCTCTTATAGGTTTAAAAGTCACGTGTATCATTTTTCATATGTTTTTAGGGATGATCAAGGAAACATCAAAGGACAAAAAATGGTCCATGGGGTCTAAGGAGTCTGCAGCAGGACAGGGGAAGGCCATACAAAGTGTGATTCACCTGGAGTGGTGAAATCAGCTATACCACACCCCCTAACCTATCTCACTCACACACACACACACATATCCCCATGTATCCCCTTATTACTAACGCTCCTTAACCTATATTTTTCTCACACAGACATCTCTAGAGTTGTAAAACAATATAGTTAGGTTGAAGAAAAGGGCAATGTTAAGGCACAAATACTAAGGGAGCGCTTGTTAATTCCCCTAAACCTTGAATGATCCCTTAGCCATGCAAATACCTTCTTAAATGCTCCAAAATTCTATTAGAGTAAAATGCACACACATTTTATGTATCCAAAACGTGCACTCGTTTTAGCTAACAATAACGTGTGTGAATTTATTCTCAGTATAAACAGTAGCATTCATTGTCCAAGAAGCACTCTAACACATTTTCACAGGTTTTACAGTCTGTGCACAAATTCAGGTTACAGACAGTGCGTGAACATTATCTTCTTCACCATATTTTCACACAAAATTGTTTTGTGAATCAAGCATCTCCACCGCAAGTTTCTAAGTATTGCTTGGAGCATGGTATACATTGAGGAGAAAGAAATAAAGAATGAATTGAGCAAGAAAGAATCCATTAATTGAGATAGGATCCATATAGAGCATCTCCACCATTGTTTTTCTTGCAATGGAGGAGCTAGAAAAGGAAACACTAACTTGGTCATTGTGCTAGAGTATGTAGACACAATTGAGCGAGAAAGAAACCAAGCTTGGAGAATTTCCCATTCAGAAGCACCATACAACATCTCTACCATTGTTTTTCTTGCAATTGAGGAGCTAGCAAAGGCAATGTATTCTTCCCAATCTTCCCCCTAGCTCAAGAGTATGTAGACACAATTGCGCAAGAAAGAAACCAAGCTTGGGGAATTTCCCATTGAGGAGAAACATAGAGCATCTCTACCATTGTTTTTCTTGGAATTAAGGAGCTAGAAAAGGCAACAATCTTCCCAATATTCCCCCTATCTTGAATATCTAGATGCAATTGAGCAAGAAAGAAACCAAGCCAGGGTAGTTTCCCATTGAGGAGCTAGCAAAGGAAACCATATATATCATTGATCATTGTGGTCATCGAAAACTCACGCAATCAAGCAAGAAAATCAGCAAGGAAGTGGATACCCAATGAAATCCTTGACTAAATTAGAGAGAAGAAAAGAAATGACATGACCAATCGAAGATGCTCTATGGACACTCAACCAATTCCAGTTGTTGAGGATGCCACAGTTCTTCCTACCCATCCACATCAAGAAAGACAAAAGCATTCGCTCGAGGGGCCTTTGGTCACCATATCAGTAGAAGAACGAGCACTACATGGCACTGATTAAGGAGTAAAACATAGGTGCACATCAAGGCCACCATAAACCTTTGCATATTTAATTGCATGTGGGTATACACGTGACGAATTTAGAGAAACATTGAATGCTGAAGGTATGCTCGAAGACGCAATGTTATTCATTCCACCCAAGAGGATTTCCAATTGCCACCGTCCAATTGTTAGGAAGACATGGAAGGACATGGAGCTCATGTTCAAAGGCCAAACCTATTGGGTGATATGGTACAGGGTGCAATTCAAACCTCCCTACCTCCATTAGCAACTTCATGACGAAGAACTACAAAATGTATACAATTCGATGAAAGTCTCATTGGTTCGCTTGAAGTTACGATGTCTAAACGCGGTATTGCATATCAAGCTCAACAGCTGCTTGTCAACTATTTTGATTCTAAATGTGATGGAGATAAATGTATATTATTTATATCGTTGTTAAAATCTAAGTCTATGACTATTGTTAGGAAAAACTTAAGGATAAAGATGATAAATAGTTCTGAACCAAGTTCTTATGTTTTCATAATTTTGGTAGATGCATTTAGTAATATTGGAAAGAAAACTTCTTCAAAGGATCACAATGAAACTCTTCCTGTGTTGTCGCATTCAATCATGAACAAAAGCACCAGGGTCCTTTGCCTTCTTAATCCTACATCCAAACTTGTAGGATAGGATATCAGAGCACTCCATAGGTATTATTCTAGAAGAGAACAAATTGACTCTGGTCAAACAGATGTCAATTCCTTTGTTGGCAGGTTGACACGCTTCGATATGAAGCTCATTGATGCGGTAAAGGGACTGGTGCAGTATTTTTGGCGTGACAATAGTAGAACTTCATCCAACCAAAAAGATGTACTAAAATTGAGAATGGGTTCAAGGGATCGTGAGCCCCACATTAAACATTTTCATGACATGACACAAATAGAATTATATGAGAGATTTAGGCATGAACACAATGAACTTAACTTGGGCCAAGGATCCTTCGAGAAATGAAAACCATGGTACATTAAAATAAACACAACTCATAACACACGTTGTTGTCGATATCACATTGTGTACGCTTATTATTATGACACATATATACATATATTGTGTGTTTTGCATAACACTCTTGTGCAGGAATTCTCAACTACATTGCCACGGACATCATCTATAGAGTTTATCCATAGCATATTGTGTAGAAGGATAGAAGGTTGCAAATTTTATCAAAGGCCTTGCATAGATGGGACATTACCAAGGTGTGGTGGAATGAAATTTTTGGACAAATGCATACATGTCACAGATGAGAATGAACTTGGGAGACATGAAGTGAACTTGCAGTCATTCAAATATGTCACATATGATATCGTTAGAGGGAATGAAAGGAAGAAAATACAATTGGTCACCTCTCAGGTTAGTAACGAGTTCCTGAATAGTATTTTTTCCTTCATCTATTGCTACTTGATATATGTAACAACCTATTGATCTGTACATCTTTATTAGTGATCTACCAGGTACTCGTATGCAACTTCATGGAGGAATTCTTTGAAAAGACACAACTATATGTAAAGCATGTACATGTGGCTCGTTGGAAAGATGAGCAGTTTAGAGCATGCAGGAATGCATTTCCTATTGGAACTATATTATCCATGGTCAATTTTTTAGAAAACTACACTTTTCAACCACAGAACAAGATTCAGAGTCAATATTATCACTCAGATTAGGTCAGCATAATGGTCCATATCACCTATATACATGGGGAAGATAGTACTGAAGAGAAAATGGTTATATTGAGGGAGTATCACTTTTACATAAGTGATGAAAGGTGTGATGACTTGGATTTTGTACAACACAACTTTCAATTGTTCTACAAAACTTGGAGGATAACAATATACAGATGGAACAACATTGGATATGGTCTGATGGTTGTGCGGGGCAATTCAAAAATTCTCGTGTCTTCCAATTGTTGTGTATTCTCCACAAGAGGCACAAGGTGCCACATATTTGGAACTATTTTGAGACTCGACATGGAAAAGGGGAACATGATGGAGCAGATGCATGCATTAATACTGCATTTATAGGTAAGAGATGAAATTCACAACTATTTCGCTCATTTGATATGCAAAGACCATTTTTGCATGGTGTTCTTTAGTGATGGGGCAGGGAGCTAGAAGGCAAGAAGACCAATCATCTAAAAAAGCACATGTACATAGATTTTTTGGGAGGTGGTTGATGTAGAATCATCAAACCTATATGAGTGCAATATCATCCAATGAAATTGTGCATTCCATTCAGTTAGGATGTCAAACAATGCTATAGTTGAAATGTGGACAAGAAAATTCTCTTGTTTTTGTTATACATGTAGCAGTGGTGAATGGGACAACTGTGAATCCACAGATTGGGTTGATAGCTAGGATCGTGTATCACTCCCCATTGGTCAAAAAATAACTACAGAATTATCCCAGTTGGAAGAGGGCCAGTCGAGTATTTCACATGACTATGACCACATTTCAGATCTCATACAACTAGCTTCAAATATTATGTTGATAACTTTGAAATGTCTGACGACTAGTTGTGTTTAGTTAGCTGGCTCCTAGGTCTGTATTTTATTTTATGTAGAGCACATATACATAGTGGTTTCCTCAAGAGACAATGAATGGCACACTGACTATTGGCTGGCACGTTGCTTGGATGGGAAGCAGACCCTCATTGTCTCATTAAGAGAATCCGAGGGAAATGTTTTTCCAATTGGGTCGAGGGTTATCAAAGGAGAATATTTGACACAGGTTGCCCATGCATGAAAGAAAAAAGGTTATGTATTTGAATATTATAGGCCAAGTCAAATTGTATACCATTATAGGAGTCAGCTTTGAAAATTCCTCAACTGTGAATGTGTGTCTAGAGTTCCCACATGGAACCTTCCTAAACACGCTTGCGCAACCCACCGAAAGCCCTTTTTGATGCACGGTTTCCATTCTATGCCCTGGGTAGGGATTCAACAGGTGTCCCTGAAAGCTTGTAGGAGGTGGGATTCAACACGCGATAGAATGATGGTCGTTGCTCAGATCGATGAACCAAAGGCTCCATTGGATTTAGGACATCAGGATAGTTCTATGGGAGGCCCTCTAATCTAGTTCCATGGAGAAGAAATCTTTTTTGGTCAATTTTAGAAACTAGTGTTTTTCTCAATAAGCAAATGTGAAATTTTTGTACATTGGGGTCAAATTCACATATTTCTCAACTATGAACATATGGCTAGTGTTCCCACATGGAACCTACCTAAACATGATTGCAAAACCCACTGGAAGCCCTTTTGGATGCACGGTTTCCATTCTATGCGCTAGGTAGGGATTCAACAGGTGTCCCTGAAAGCCTATATGAGGTGGGATTCAACATGCGATAGAATGATGACCATTGCTCAGATCGATGAACCGTTGGATCCATTGGATTTAGGACATTGAGATAGTGCTAGGGTGGCCCTCTAATCTAGGTCTATGGACAAGGGATCATTTTTTCAGTCAATTTTGAAAACTAGGGTTTTTCTCAGTAAGTGAATGTGAAATTTTTGCACATTGGGGTCAAATTCACATATTTCTCGACCATCAATGTGTGTCTAGTGTTTCCAAATCGAAAATTCCTAAACATGCTTGCACTAACCACTGAAATCCCTTTTTGATGCAAGGTTTCCATTCTATGCACCAGTTAGGGATTCAATAGGTCTCCCTGAAAGCCTGTAGGAGGTGGGATTCAACGTGCCATAGAATGATGACCATTACTTGGATCGATGAACCATAAAATTTGTTGGATCTAGGACATCAAGATAGTTCTAGGGTGGCCCTCTAATCTGGGTACATGGATAAGGGATCCTTTTTTTGGTCAATTTTGGAAACTAGGATTTTTCTCAGTAAGTGAATGTCCAATTTCTACACATAGGGGTCGGCTTTGTAAATTCCTTGACTGTGAATGTGTGACTAGAGTTCCCACATGGGACCTGCCTAAAAACGCTTGCATGAACAACCAGAAGCCCTTTTTGATGCACGGTTTCCATTCTATTCCTCGGTTAGGGATTCAAAAGGTGTCCTTGAAAGCCTGTAGGAGGTGGGCTTCAACGTGCCATAGATTGATGAGCATTCTCAGATCGATGAACCATCAGCTCCATTGGATTCAAGACATCATGATAGTGCTACGAGAGGCCCTCTAATATGGTTCCATGGACAAGGGATCATGCTTTTGGTCAATTTTAGAAACTAGGGTTTTGCTCAGTAAGTGAATGTGAAAGTTTTGCACAAGGGGGTCAACTTTGCATATTTCTCAACCGTGAATGTGTGGCTAGTGTTCCCACTTGGAACATGCCTAAACACTCTTGCAAAACCCATTGAAATCCCTTTTTGATGCACAGTTTCCATTCCATGTCTCGGTTAGGGATTCAAGATGTGTGCTTGAAATTGTGTAAGAGGTGGGATTCAACGTGACATAGAATGATGATTGTTGCTCGGATCGACGAACCATCAGCTACGTTGGATTCAGTACATCGGTATAGTTCTAGGGTGGTCCTCTACTTTGGGTCCATGGAAAAGGGATCATTGTTTTTGTCAATTTTGGAAACTAGTGTTTTGCTCAGTAAGTGAATGTGAAATTTTTGCACATAGAGGTCAGCTTGAAGGTGATTGTAGATCTTCCCCTCTTGAAAAAATAATTGTTGTAAACTATTATTCCATGTGTAGCTGTCAAGAATTATGTTACCTGTTGTGAGGAGTTGAACTTGACTCATTGTCAAGAAAGGAATATTCTTTGTTTTTGTTTTAATCAAGGAAAAAGGAGTTGTCAAT
>LPNX010482253.1:0-30888 GCA_001517045.1 Pseudotsuga menziesii
CAATTCCAGGGGACCCCAAAGTCGTGGATGGTCAAGTATAGGCCATCCAAGAGCCGGACGTTGATGCAGGTGGTCGAGACGCCTTTCTTCAGTAAACCTGTTGCAAAGGACAGAAGTATGCAACTGGCAGCAGCATGGAGAACTTCATTCAGCAGTATACTATGTCGCCTCAGTGATATTAGGCCATCAGAGAAGCTGCAGAGTGTCCCGGGACGGGCCACTCGTGAGTCTTAGGGGCCTGTTGGAGTGCATACTCCATAGGGGGTAACTCCGCGGTTAATTTGTAAGTGGAGCGATGGGTCAAAATAGTCTTAGGGGTGTCGGGGTAAGTCAAAACCCTCTCTGTTTGTAATAAGCCCATGGTTTAAATCCAGGGTTTAGGGTTTTGTGGGTGCCCATGGTTTAAGACCAGGGTTTTGTAAAGCCGCGCAGTATAAATAAGCGCTTATGTAAAATGGAGAGGTTAGGCTTTTTGATGTAAGAAAAGATAAGGCAAGTAAGATTGGTTGTTGTAAGGAAAGGACAAGTCCCAGCTGTGTGCGTGGACGACCTCTGCAGCTGTGTGCGCAGAGGGTTTTTGTAAGGAGGAAAGAAAGATCTGCAGCTGTGTGCGCGGCTATTAAGAACGGAAGAAATCTGCAGCTGTGTGCGCATATAAACTGTGGTTTTGAGGAAAGAGGAATAAAACGCAGTTTGTGGACGTAGCCCCTACACTGGGGGTGAACCACGTTATATGTGGTGTTGTGGTTTTGTTGTGTTGTTTCCGTTTCTGTTATTTTCATGCATCTAACTGATTACATCCGATAATATAAGATCTCTGCTAATATCAAGCTTCGCAGTGAATTCCCTATAGTGGGTTATGCACGTTTGGTTTCTCTTTTATGCTCTGAATTTATATGTGAATGAATGATAAGTAAACAGGAAGTTGAATAATAATTGTTTAGAAAGGCTACGGTACAGTAATCCCCCTCTTTGCATGCAGAAACCTGATTCTGCGGCACCCCATTGCTGTTTCGGGTGAGACTACAACCTGCGCGCAGGTTGTTGCCGAAAGGGCCAACACAGTGGGTCGTTTTTTGGTGCGAAGTATAAAGCGTTAACCCGGGTCTGCCCAAGTGCCAACAGCTCTTTCGACGCTTAGACTTAAACTCCGTCGCTTTTCCGACGCTTCTCACTGTCGCTCTTTCGACGCTTAGACTTAAACTCCGTCGCTTTTCCGACGCTTCTCGTTGTCGCTTTTGCGACGTTGTTTCTTAATATCCGTCGCTTATCCGACGGCAAGAATGAGATTTTCTTAAAAAAATTTCACTACCGTCGAAGAAAAGCTGTCGCTTAACCGACGCTTATTTTTTAACCGACGGTTACTTAGGTGTCGCTTAACCGACGGGTAATCAGGTGTCGGAAAACCGACGCCAAGTTTCCAACGCTTAAAAAAAAATCAAAGTGTCGTACATGCGACAAGGAAGTGTCGAAAATCCAACATGACGGCTGTCGGATTTTTGGTCAAAATGTAGTAGTGCCTGGAACTTCACTAATTCCTACCGATTCAAGAGAATCATCTATATCTAATCTCCGCCTTTGAGGGGGAAGTGGAGGCTCCACTGTAGCAGCTTGAGGAAGGTTTCACAACCTTCTTGATATTCTAAGAGATTGTTCCTCCATGATTGAAAATTGACTCTTCACACACCCTAGGGCAGACTAAACACTAACAAACCACACATCAATCACTACAAAATTTCCTAAAGTGAAAAACGAACACAAAGGGTATAAGATATGCTTTCCAAAATAAATCCTAGAGATAGTTACTTGGCATCTCTGTAGATGTTCTTAGGCACAAATAGAGGAATCACCCACCGCCCTCCCACACCTTCTATCGGGGTTACCTTCCAAGCTCATCCAAGGTCAACCACAAATAGCCTTTTGGTGTACCTGTGTATGAACCCTAGATTCCAAAGAGACTAAAGGCTACCGCAACTATACTGACAGTCTGGGGGGATAGTTGCAAGCCTAGTTTGTACTCATGGGCAGGGTAGCAAATCCTGAAACCTTGTCAAAACTGGTACCGCATGGGGCCTAAAGGGTGGTATTGACAAAAGTCCCCAGATGCGCAAAAACCTTGGTCTACGCTTTGACAAGGAATCAGAGGGTTATCTCCTCACTGCAAGCCTCCACGCAGCCTTGTGCTTAACTACCATTTGAGAGGAGCTTCCCAGATACAATCAACATAGAAGAGGATTTACCTATCGATTCTCCAACTACGTCTAGGTTTAAAAACTTGTGGAGAGTTGAAACTCCCTATTCCACAAGTCTAGTCTAAGCTAGTTGGTGTAGGATCCTATAAAATAAAACTTATTAATAATTTTTAAATTATATCATTCATTTTAGAAGGATGTTTTTAGTCATAGGTAAATGGTGTGAAACAATGTGGTGTTATAGACTTGATAAGAAAAAGAAAAATGATGTGTAAACAAATTTCAAAGGAAATTGTAACTTAAACCAAAATTCTTTTCTTTTTGCAAAATAGAAGCTAATGAATTTAAAACTAAATGCGAGAAAACTAAGAACCATGCCATAAACAGAAGACTTAATATAATCATGATTTATATTTTTTAAGTTCGAAATAAGATACACCCGAGTATTTTTTAAGCAATGCGTGTCTGACATGCTCGTTGCTCGAAGGTAACTGTTACGGAGAGAAATTCCTATGGCTTGGGGTACACTCAGATCGGGAGCAAAAAAAATCTCCCAGCCGCAACGGCGGATGAGTAGAGGTTACGGACAAGCGATCAGAGGCTAACATGAAACGGGCGTCGGATGGGTTCAGACTTCGGACGGAGAAAAAGTCTTGGAGCCGCAACGGCGGAGGGGATGGAACTTTGCAGCTTCCGATCTAACAACGAAAAGAGGCCCGACTTCAGGAAAACTCAAGGATTTGAACAGCGTTAACAACCGAAGTCGTTTTCTTCGCAAAGGCTTCCCTGAAGACCAAAATTTTACTTCTTCGTGGCCAGAAATCCATGACTTAACCGAAACTGAACATGGCATAAATAAACCTGCTAAAATCCAATCTTCAAAGTAAAACGAAAAGAAGATATGCCCGAGAGGCTCAAGCATTTAACGATCCCACCAAGCAAAATGATGAGGAGGGAACCAGAATTTAAATAAATTTGGGGGGAACAGTTGCGGCAGCAACACCTTCCCCTGTCCCGCTGCAAACTCATTAGACCCTATGGACCACTTTTTGTCCTTTGATGTTTCCTTGATCATCCCTACAAACATATGAAAAATGATATACGCGGATTTTAACCCTATAACCGCGTACATACGCGGGTTTGACACATATAACCATGTACATCGGGATGTGTGCATAATCCAAATCCTTTTGGAGTTTTCCTTGACATGGGTCTGACTCATTTGACTCCTGGCCTTCCATATGCCTTGAGATCACTCGGATTCAACCTTTCATTATCCCTTTGAAAGATATATAAGGAACCCCTTGGTACATTGAAGGCATAAGAGAGAATTGAGAGCAAAGAAACTATAGTCCATTGTTGCCGGAACTTATGCTTGAGTCTGCATCCCTTTGTCCCTTGGAGCACTTTTGTGTTCTTCCCAAGCTTGCCTTTTGCTTGTGAGCTTACTATCAAGAGATGGAGGATTGAAGTGGTGGAGACCCAAGTGGGGGATTCAGTTTCTCCGGTTCGCATACATGCCGTCAGAGGTTGTATCTTCTAATCTCTGATTTATATTAATAGAAATATCTTTTTCTGTCCAATGATGTGTATTTGAATGAATATTTTATCCATGGGAATATGTCAAATGCTTATACATTATTGATTATATATGCTAGAATAGATCTAACACCATGATATATAGTATGCTTGCATTGTTTACTTGTTGTTGAGGAAGTAATATAGCAATTCAAGCTAAAGATTGGAAATCTCAACGGGGATCTACTTCAACTGTCCGGAATAAGGTACGAGGTCTGATCCTTTAGTGTTAGTCATTTAATTTCTATTGCATATTGAAAAGGATTGATTTCTGGAGTCAAGCTATCTGTTGTGGTACCCCAAGCCATAGGAATTTCTCTCCGTAACAGTTACCTTCGAGCAACAAGCATGTCAGACATGCATTGCTTAAAAAATACTCGGGTGTATCTTATTTCGAACTTAAAAAATATAAATCATGATTATATTAAGTCTTCTATTTATGGCATGGTTCTGTGAGTCTGAAGTTTGTGTGTCACACCTTTTGCTTGTTTTTTCAAGCCTTTGATTATTTTGTTTGATTTTCTTGCATCTTGTGAAGTGTAGGTGGTCCTCCTGCTTGGTTTGTAAGTTTGAGTGCTTGTGTCTAGGTCAGTGACCAGGGCCTTGGATGCTTTATACACTGTACTACATTTTGTCACTTGTTCTTTTGTGAATCTAGTGGACTCTTTGAGTTAAATAATTTCTCCAAGTCAGGTTTTTTCCAAGTCTTCTTCCTGATTGGTTTGAAGTAAGTCATTTCGGGTCCTTTATACCTCATTTCACTTTTTATATGCTTTAATTATTCAAACTTGCTCAAAACTTGCATTTAGTTGCATTATAGTTTTTGAAAATTTTGAAAAAGTGAAGAAAAACATTTTATACTTTTGCATTTAGTTGCATTTAGTCGTTTCTTTTCAGTATTTTTCAAATAAAATTATAAAATTATAAAAAGAAGTCTTAGTTTTCTCGCATTTAGTTTTAAATTCATTAGCTTCTATTTTGCAAAGAGAAAAGAATTTTGGTTTAAGTAGTTACAATTTACTTTGAAATTTGTTTACACGTCATTTTTCTTTTTCTTATCAAGTCTATAACACCACATTGTTTCACACCATTTACCTATGACTAAAAACATCCTTCTAAAATGAATGATATAATTTAAAAAGTATTAATAAGTTTTATTTTATAGGATCCTACACCAACAAGCTTAGACTAGACTTGTGGAATAGGGAGTTTCAACTCTCCACAAGTTTTTAAACCTAGACATAGTTGGAGAATCGATAGGTAAATCCTCTTCTATGTTGATTGTATCTGGGAAGCTCCTCTCAAACGGTAGTTAAGCACAAGGCTGCGTGGAGGCTTGCAGTGAGGAGATAACCCTCTGATTCCTTGTCAAAGCGTAGACCAAGGTTTTTGCGCATCTGGGGACTTCTGTCAATACCACCCTTTAGGCCCCATGCAGTACCGGTTTTGACAAGGTTTTAGGATTTGCTACCCTGCCCATGCGTACGAACTAGGCTTGCAACTATCCCCCTAGACTGTCAGTATAGTTACGGTAGCCTTTAGTCTCTTTGGCATCTAGGGTTCATACACAGGTACACCAAAAGGCTATTTGTGGTTGACCTTGGATGAGCTTGGAAGGTAACCCCGGTAGAAGGTGTGGGAGGGCGATGGGTGATTCCTCTATTTGTGCCTAAGAACATCTACAGAGATTCCAAGTAACTATCTCTAGGCTTTATTTTGGAAAGCATATCTTATACCCTTTGTGTTCGTTTTTCACTTTAGGAAATTTTGTAGTGATTGATGTGTGGTTTGTTAGTGTTTAGTCTGCCCTAGGGTGTGTGAAGAGTCAATTTTCAATCATGGAGGAACAATCTCTTAGAATATCAAGAAGGTTGTGAAACCTTCCTCCAGTTGCTACAGTGGAGCCTCCACTTCCCCCTCAAAGGCGGAGATTAGATATAGACAATTCTCTTGAATCGGTAGGAATTAGTGAAGTTGCCGCTCCACGTATCCTCTAACCCTCCTCCTCCGCCGTTATGGCTCCTAGAGTCTTCTGGTTTCTGAAACTAAAAACCGCTCGACATCCAATTTATGGCATATCCCGCCCGCGTTTCGCTTGGCTGCGACTTAAGCCTCACCCGACGTTGCGGCTGGCAGATCCTCCTGGCCCCCGAGCTCACTTCCTTCTGACTGTCGACTTGATTTTTTTTTTTCGCTGGTGACCATAGGATTTTTTTTTGCCAGGCCCATATATGGTGCACCCAGCCATTTCCTTGTAAGATGGTGGTTGATTGATAATATTTGTTGTTGAACCATGCTCGTGAATTGACTGCAGGAAGTTTCAAGGAGACTGATCAATCCACCATGATAAGAAGAAAGGCTAACCCATTTGGCAGAGGTATGACTGAAATGAGGCAAATGGAGAATGAAGTCTGAAGCTGTAAAGGCATGATCCCAGAAACGGATCAGTTACCAAGTGTTTCATGATCACTTACTGACAAAAGATCGTAATATGAAGCGTTGAAGAAACTGAAAGACCACGCGTCTAGGGAGGAAGCCGAAGGGTCTCAAATTGTAGTTTAAATATCTGAAAGCGGGATTGAGATGGGGATTTTTTCCCCTGGAAAATTTTGCAAATGTTTGCTTGTAAGAGGAACTACTTCGTTTTGCAAAGGAAACTGCAATTTTTTACCTGTTGGAGAGAGTAGAATGGAATGTATCAATGCGACTCAATGAATAATGTTGAAGAGGAACTATTTCGTTTTCGGCTGTGTTTCATTTGCTCTGAGAATGTTTAATTTCCTGAACCTATGTTCTTGTTGAATGTTCTTCGGTATCTGTTTTGATATTTTCCACTGTGAGCAATTATTGTTGTTATAAAATGATCGGCTATCTGGTTATTTAAATATCTGTAAATGTTCATGTGTCTTGAAAGAAATATCAGCTATCTGTGATTCTTCATAATGCATGTGCAAGATGTATTGCTCACCCAGAATGATAACCTTGCTCCCTAGGGATAGATTAGATAGTCAGTTTATTTCTTATTGTATCTGATTGGGTTGCTTGCGAGCATAAGATGAGAGGTAAGAACCTGCGCATCACATTGTGACCGCTCCCTGCATCTTGATCGCTCTGCTTTTAGTTAGGCACTTGCATCTCATTTCTCAAAGTCAAAATACAAAAAAAACTCGGTGGACCGGGCCGCAACCAGTAAAGCCTTTGTTTTGTTTCTTGACCTACGGTAGCCGGACCGCAAACTGGACGGATTCCCTATTCCAAACAGTCAACGGGCTAGTTGGGAACGTTGATTGGGGAGAATCCTTTACTGTTTCCGCCTACGAATTTCCAGGCATCAACAGTTTTGGCACTAGAAGGAGGGCCGCCAGTGTATGGCTGGCCGAGGAAACATGTTCTCCCGAGATTATTCCATTGGTTACAGTTCTAAAAGTAGCGGACCACGCGATCGAATTCTGGAAGAAGAGGAAAGAGAGTATCTATACCCCGTTCGCAACGAAATTGTTAATGACCTAAGAAGACATACCCGTGCTTATGTGAAGAATATTGGAGGATTGTTGATTATCCACGAATTGCCTAGAAGAGAGTACAAGAAGAAAGACCTTCCTATAGTAGAAGATTCAGTGTTGGTTGGAGACTGGGAAGAACTTGTGGAAACCGCCTTACAGGAACTTGAATTACCTTTGAACCAAGTAGGCCCAGACACCCCTTACAGTTCTCCTGTTCACACCCCTGTTGGTTCACCTCCTCACACTCCTGTTGGTTCACCTCCTCACTCTCCACCTCAACTCATGGACGGTGTTAATGCCAATCAACCTCCTCTCAATCCACCTAATCCACCACCTTCCTAGAAAGCCAGATCACCCCTAAACCTGACTCCACCTTTGCATGACCTACCTCAAGCCTTTGAGAAGTTACTTCCTAAATTTGACCCCAATGAGAAGATCCTAGTGGACGATCACCTACAAAGTTTCTACTTGGCAATAGAAGGTCTGAGGGTTGGGGAACATGAAGATCTAGTGTGCAGACTTTTCCCGCATACCCTCAAAGGAGCTGCTGCATCTTGGTACTTTGGTCTGCCTGCTAATTCTATCCCGGATTGGGATACTTTCGAGAGAATTTTCAGTAGTAAGTATGCAGTTCAAAAGACTCACACAGCCCTTATGAAAGGACTATGTGCACTACAGAAAGAGAAAAAGGAGAAAGTGCACAGTTTCACACAAAGGTTCGCTGCATATCTTAAGAATTTTTCTGAAACAGATAAGCCTTCAGACAAAGTACTAATTGAGTGCTATACTTCAGCTTTGGGTCCTGATCTGGCCATGTTTGCGAAAGGTAGGGCCAAGCCTACTCTGACAGAAACCTATGAAGAGGCAGAAGTGGTGGAGGCTGAGAGAGAGAGTATTGAAGATTACCCCGAACAATCAGGAGAGAGAAGGAAAACTTTACTGTTCACTAAGCCTAAAGAGGAGAAAGCACCAGATTATGAGAGTATGGCCAAAATGATGCAAAACCTGTCTAATAAGATCATAGACTTGGAAAAAGAGAAGGAAACACAGAAGTTCTATAGGCCTTATTATAAGAAAAGGGAGGAAAACAATCAGTCCCAGACTCCTCCTCACAATACTGCGTCTATGAATCTGACAGAGATAGGGATGGAAAATTTCTGTACCTTTCACCAGCAGCCTCACTCCGAAAGGAACTGTCCACAATGGATAAATTCAATGACGTTAGTTATGAATCAGATGTTGGATTCGAGACTAACGGAAGAAGATGATGATGAAAAGAAAGAAAATGTTGCTTCTACTTCTACAAAGGAACAGGAAGAAGAGACTATGGCATTATGGAGTTCTGTCTCCTTACTCGATGCAGAAGAAGATATAACTAAAAAACACAAAGATATCAGGGAGGCTAACGTGACAACTAGAAGTCAAGGGACGGTTAGTAATGACAGTCTTTTACTCCCAAAGATCAGAAGGCTACAAAGAAATATCAAGAAGAAATTTCAAGATAAATCCGTGGCGGATAAGACTCTGGAATTCACTATTACCAGCCAAGATCCTAAGCAGAACAAAACGCTTCCTGAACTAAACAAAGAAAAGGTGAATGTTGATAAATCTCAGTCCATTAAACAACAAATAGAATATGTCGTTGTTGAAGATTTAAAAAAGATAAAGGCAAATGTCCCGTTGTTTGAGATGTGCAAAGTACCTCAACAAAAGGAAAAGTTGTTGAAAGCGCTGGAAACATCAGAAGAGGAGCGGCCCACTGACAATCAACCTCTGGATGAAGAAGAAATCGGAGAAGCTAGTACTGGAGGTAAGTCTAAAACTAAACAGCCACCCTTCCTCCTGACGTTTGAAATTTTTAACCATAACGTTCACAATTGTCTAGTAGACTCAGGGGCGTCAATTAATGTCATGCCCATATCAGTATGTAAGAAAATCAATGGGCAGTTTAAGCCAACCACGTGGAGGGTGGTGCAATTGGATAGGACAGATGTTAAGGTAATTGGTGAAATGGAGGACGTTCTAATTCGTCTGGCATCAAACGACAAAGTATTCCAAGTTATCAACATCGTGGTGGCTGATATACCAGATGCTTATGGCCTGGTCCTGAGCAGAGATTGGTCAGCTAAATTGAATGGATACTTCACCTCAGATTGGTCACACCTGTGGTTGCCGTACAAAGGAAGCCCCAATCAGATTAAGGTTTTGAGAGAGCCTCACATGAAGTACAATGTTACCCAACTGGATGAGAAGAATATACCAGTCGAACCTGTGTTGGGAAACTACTTTCTTGAACTGGAACCAGGGAACTATCAAGCGGAGAAGGCCAGTGACACATCTGACACCCAGCCTGAACTCCTTCGATTCTCGCAGGATGATGAGTTTGATTGTAAAATAGTAGATTTAGTAGTAGAAGTAGATTCTTTTTCAGTAGATAATGTTTTTTGGACTTTATTTTTTGACGGATCTAAAACTTTAGAA
Source organism: Pseudotsuga menziesii (assembly GCA_001517045.1). Taxonomy (NCBI): domain Eukaryota; kingdom Viridiplantae; phylum Streptophyta; class Pinopsida; order Pinales; family Pinaceae; genus Pseudotsuga; species Pseudotsuga menziesii. Next base: position 9,755 of record LPNX010482253.1, read on the forward strand.
GGGTCAGGGGCCGGCTGTGTCCTCATTGATCCACAAAAAAATAAACACTTCCTGTCCTGTAGATTAGAGTTTGAGTGTACTAACAATACGGCTGAGTATGAAGCATTGCTGCAGGGACTCAAGAAAGTGATTGAGCTAAAGGTTAGTAATTTAAAAGTTTTTGGGGATTCCGAAATAGTTGTAAAGCAAATAAGAAATCAAATACATTGTGTTTCCCCCCATTTGAAAGCTTACCAAAGCGAGGTATGGGATCTGCTTAAATGTTTTCATGCATTCAATATTGTTTCAATCCCAAGAATGAAAAACGCGGCCGCTGATCTTTTGGCCACATCAGCTGCCAGGCTGGTACCCACTAATAACAGATGTTCTATTGAATTACTTTTCAGGCCTTCCGTACCAGATATGATCACCAATCTGAGTGTGTTCGATGATGACCAGCAAATCATAGAATGTTTGACCAACGAAGATGTATTCAAAGGAGCGATCATCGATGATGAAAAACACCAAGCCGAGATGAAATTTGACAATTTCGTCCCTAAGGGAGTCAGAACATTAGAGAAGATGTTTGACTTGAATGAAAAATTCCAAAGACTCGCTAATGTAAAGACGCACAGCTCAACCCTGCAGTTTGAACTGATAAACTTGGGGACTGAGACGGATCCTAAGTTTGTGAACCTCGGCAAATGCTATTCACCTGCCGAAAGGGATAGGTTTGTCAGTTTGTTCAAGCAGTACAAAGATGTCTTTTCCTGGACATACGCAGATTTGAAGACCTACGACACCAGCATTATCAAGCATATTATCCCTATTAAAGCAGGTGTCAAGCCATATCAGCAGCCGTTAAGGAAGATGCACCCCAAGTTGGAGCCACTGATTCAAAGCGAGGTGAAAAAATTGCTGGACGCTAGGATTATTTTTAAAGTCCGGCATTCAGAGCGGGTGTCAAATTTGGTGCCGGTCAGGAAAAAGTCAGGAGAAATCAGACTGTGCGTGGACTTCAGAAACTTAAACTGCGCCTCAGACAAAGACAACTATCCGGTGCCTCCCATGGAGCAATTGCTACAGATGGTTTCTGGTTCTGAATTGTTCTCATTGTTAGACAGATTCTCTAGCTACAACCAAGTGTTAGTGGCCGAGGAAGATAGAATGAAGACAACGTTCAGAACTAAATGGGGAACTTTCGCATATAGAAGAATGCCTTTTGGACTGATTAATGCTGGCGCGACATTCCAGAGAGCTATGGACATAGCTTTCCGTGGACTGATTGGAGGAATTGTGGTGGTATACCTTGATGATATCACAATATTTTCAAAGAAAAGAGGGGAGCACGCGTTCCACCTAAAGCAAATTTTTGAGCATTGTCGGAAGTATGGAATTTCCCTAAATCCTAAGAAGTGCGTATTCGCGGTCATAGAAGGCAAATTACTGGGGAATATAGTTTCAAAGAGAGGTATATATATAGACCCAGAAAGAATCAAGGCCATTGAACAAATCCCCATGCCCCATAATAAAAAAGGAATGCAATCCTTCATGGGGACAATAAACTTCGTGCGTAGGTTTTTGCCTGATTTTGCTCAGACTGTCAAGCCACTGCAGCATATGGTCAAGCAGAATGCATAGTTTAAGTGGACTGAAACTGAAAAGACTGCTTTTAACAAAATCAAGACTGATGTTTCCCATGCACCCTCCATGAAAAGTACAGACTTTGATAAAGATTTCATTATGTACACATTCGCATCCGATGATTCATTGGCTGCCATGCTCACACAAAAGGAGGACGGGGGTGATGAATTCCCAATCTCTTTCATGAGCACTGGGCTTCAAGGGGATGAATTAAACTACCCAGCCATTGATAAGCAGGCTTATGCAGTATTTAATGCAGTGAAGCTTTTCAGGCCTTATATATTAAAAAATCGGACCAAGGTAATAGTCCCTTACCCAGCAGTAAGATCTCTTCTCATTCAGAAAGAGTTGGGAGAAAGAAGGGGCAACTGGGTAACAACCCTTCAAGAATACGACCTTGAATTCAAACCAGCTACTATAGTGAAAGGTCAAGGGCTATGAAAATTGATGACTGGAAGTAGAAACAACGAAGAACAAGCATTGGAAGAGGAAGTCGAATTGCATGTAATGGATGTATGCCCTTTGTTTACAGCTCCTGAGTCCTGGTATAGGGACCTTGTGCATTACTTACAGTCGGGGCTATCACCAGAACATTGGAATTCCAAACATAGAAGAGCTCTGCGTCTCAAATCAGCCTCCTATCATCTTGTTGAAGGAGTGTTATTCAGGAAGAATTATGACGGGGTTCTCCTCAGATGTTTAGAAAAGGAAGATGCAAAGAGAGTAATGGAAGAATTACATGATGGTTCGGCTAGAGGACATTATTCAGGTGACACTGCAGCCCACAAAATCCTTAGATCCAGTTACTATTGGCCTACGCTTTTCAAGGATGCACACGCGCACGTCAGAAAATGTGATACCTACCAAATATGTGGTGGAAGACAACCTAGAGCAGTGGCACCTCTAAAGCCTGTGACGGTCACGGATCCTTTCGAACAGTGGGGATTGGACATCATTGGAGAAATAAAGCCAAATTATTCACTGCTGCACAAGTACATTCTTACTGCGACTGATTATTTCACTCGATGGGTCGAAACTATCCCATTGCGCAAGATAAACGAAGACGAAGTCATCAGCTTTCTACAAGATCATATCATGACCAAGTTTGGGGTTCCAATTTCATTAGTTTTTGATAATGCTAAATACTTTTCATCAATTAAATTAACTGCATTTGCTCATGACAAAGGAATAAAATTACATTATTCTGCTAACTACTATCCGCAAGGGAATGGCCTGGCTGAATCCTCCAATAAAAACCTCATTAGAATCCTAAAGAAGACCGTAATAGAAAACCAGCGAAGTTGGAACTCAGCCTTACCCAATGCCTTGTGGGCTGACTGAGTCACCCCCAAGTCTGCAATAGGAGTGTCACCCTATACCCTTGTGTATGGTAAGGAAGCTATTTTGCCTCCCAATCTCATGCTACCAGCTTCCACACTAGCCCAAGAATCTAGGGGGTCGGATGATGAAGTTCTACAAATAAGAATATATAATCTCCTGAAAGCAGAAGAGTCGAGATCCAAGGCTAAAGAATGTTTTAAACAACAACAAGAGTCAGTTAAGAGATGGTTTGACAAGCATAAAGCTGGAACAAAAGAATTTGAAGTGGGAGACTTAGTCCTCAAATGGGACCACCCCCATGATGAGAAAAGAAAGCATACCAAATTCCAGCAGTTATGGGTAGGCCCTTTTCAGATCGTAGCCAAACTTGGCCTTGCTACTTATAAACTGCAGGATTTACAAGGATGGGAGGAGAACTTGCCAGTCAATGGTTTGGTTCTCAAGCCTTACTTTTCTTAAGTTTCTTTCTTTTTTCTGCCTTGTATATAAATAAGCTGTGTGGTTGTTTTCGAGTCATGCTTTCATTTGATTTAATTTTAAGTTTTTGATTTTCAATAAGGGGAACGAACTTACGGTCGTCTGGAAGATATTAAGGTCTTTCGGGAATAGCAAATACGTTGAGTGTCAGCCTGTGTATTGCTAAAAGATTTCTTCCAGCTTAACAATTTTCTCGAATAAAATGTTGTGTGCATTGAAGTCCTGCTTAACCCCTGTGAATTAAACCGGATTCGAAGAATCTAGAGTACTATGTCGGGGCTCCATCCACATCACATTTAAAATGTTCTAAGGAGCGACAGTAAAGGACCCATGGGCAGAAGCAAGGTGAACAGTGTATTAAATATAAATGATCCCATCCCAAGAAACGAATGCCAAAAGGCAAGTAAAGAGTCAAAACTTCTATAAAAGCATCATAAATTAAAGCAGGTGTTGAATCATAAATACTAAATTGCCAAAAGATCCTCTCCGTCCGTGAGATGAAACTTAAAGTACACTACTCACACAAAAGGGCACTATGGGATAGAGGATCCTGAATTAAAATTTAGTAAGAAAGGCGTACAGAAGGACTCAGATGAAAGGGACAAAAGTCCAAAAGCACAAAAGCTGTTAAAATGGCATGGGAACGAGGAACAAATGAATATTGTTGTTTACTGTCTGCTATAACCCCGTGGTGTCCACACTGTTAGCTACCTAAAAATAGAGGTAATAATGAAACTCATACTCTGGCCTCAACATAGTTGTCTGGACTTGAAGGTCTCGGTTTTCCCTTCCCCCCAAATGGACCATCATCAATGATTAAGGTACACACTTCTGTCGGTTGAGGAATCCATATCGCCGGAAGAATTCATTAGAAGCATTCTGATTAAACAGTCTGTTGCTCAAAGTATAATCACCCAGAGATCTAGGTTCACCAGGTAATCGCCAGTTGTTGCTGCCGCAACTGTTCCCCCCAAATTTATTTAAATTCTGGGTCCCTCCTCATCATTTTGCTTGGTGGGATCGTTAAATGCTTGAGCCTCTCGGGCATATCTTCTTTTCGTTTTACTTTGAAGATTGGATGTCAGTAGGTTTATTTATGCCATGTTCAGTTTTGGTTAAGTCGTGGATTTCTGGCCGCGAAGAAGTAAAATTTTGGTCTTCGGGGCAGCCTTTGCGAAGAAAATGACTTCAGATGTTAACGTTGTTCAAATCCTTGAGTTTTCCTATAGTCAGGCCTCTTTTCGTTGTTAGATCGGAAGCTGCAAAGTTCCAGCCCCTCCGCCGCTGCGGCTCCAAGAATTTTTCTCCATCCGAAGTCTGAACCCATCCGACGCCCGTTTCATGTTAGCCTCCGATCGCTTGTCCGTAACCTCTACTCATCCGCCATTGTGGCTGGGAGATTTTTTTCGCTCCCGATCTGAGTGTCTTCCGACATTCGACTAAGTTTTCACGTCCACTCTGCGCATCCTCTAACCCTCCTCCTCTGCCGTTGCGTCTCCTAGAGTCTTCTGGTTTGCGAAACTAAAAACCGTCCGACGTCCGATTTATGGCATATCCCGCCCGCGTTTCGCTTGGCTGCGACTTAAGCCTCACCCAATGTTGCGGCTGGCAGATCCTCCTAGACCCCGAGCTCACTTCCTTCTGACTGCCGACTTGATTTTTTTTTTTCGCTGGTGACCATAGGATTTTTTTTTGCCAGGCCCGTATGTGGTGCACCCGGCCATTTCCTTGTAAGATGGTGGTTGATTGATAATATTTGTTGTTGAACCATGCTCGTGAATTGACTGTAGGCAGTTTCAAGGAGACCAGTCAATCCACCACGATAAGAAGAAAGGATAACCCGTTTGGCAGAGGTATGATTGAAACGAGGCAAATGGAGAACGAAGTCCAGAGCTGTAAAGGCATGATCCCAGAAACGGATCAATTACCAAGTGTTTCATGATCACTTACTGACAAAAGATCGGAATATGAAGCGTTGAAGAAACTGAAAGACCACGCGTCTGGGGAGGAAGCTGAAGGGTCTCAAATTGTAGTTTAAATATTTGAAAGAGGGATTGAGATGGGGCTTTTTTCCCCTGGAAAATTTTGCAAATGCTTGCTTGTAAGAGGAACTACTTCGTTTTGCAAAGGAAACTGCAATTTTTTACTTGTTGGAGAGAGTAGAATGGAATGTATCAATGCGACTCAATGAATAATGTTGAAGAGGAACTATTTCATTTTCGGCCGTGTTTCATTTGCTATGAGAATGTTTAATTTCCTGAACCTATGTTCTTGTTGAATGTTCTTCGGTATCTGTTTTGATATTTTCCACTGTGAGCAATTATTGTTGTTATAAAATGATCCGCTATCTGGTTATTTAAATATCTGTAAATGTTCATGTGTCTTGAAAGAAATATCAGCTATTTGTGATTCTTCATAATGCATGTGCAAGATGTATTGCTCACCCAGAATGATAACCTTTCTCCCTAGGGATAGATTAGATAGTCAGTTTATTTCTTATTGTATCTGATTGGGTTGCTTGCGAGCATAAGACGAGAGGTAAGAACCTGTGCATCACATTGTGACCGTTCCCTGCATCTTGATTGCTCTGCTTTTAGTTAGGCACTTGCATCTCATTTCTCAAAGTCAAAATACAAAAAAAACTCGGTGGGCCGGGCCGCAACCAATAAAGCCTTTGTTTTGTTTCTTGACCTACGGTAGCCGGACCGCAAACCGGATGAATTCCCTATTCCACACAGTCAACGGGCTAGTTGGGAACGTTGATTGGGGATAATCCTTTACTGTTGCCGCCTACGAATTTCCAGGCATCAACATAAGGCCATACAAAGTGTGATTCACCTAGAGTTGTGAAATACGCTATAACAGATGCCCCCTAATATGTGAGGTCAGAGGGGTCATATGATGGCTGAAATACATTATAAGTCCATCCCAGAAGTGGAGTGATGAAGGATCCCAAATGGAAGACTAGCCACCCAATCAGCATAGTGCAATAATACAACTCTGCATATAACTACAAGTCCATATAGTAGTCCCGGATACATAAGAGTACAATGGCCATGAATAGGCATAATACATGATATCACATATGTGGTCATTGCCACGTACAATATACATAGATCAGAATCTCCATGATGAAGATATACAAAGGACCATGATCTCCAAAATGGCTGAAGACATATAATAGATCAAGATCTGCATAGTGGCTGGAAATGTCTGACATATACTGGAATCAAGTCACGATAGTTGAAAGCTCATGAACACTCGCACGATCAAGGAGGTATCATATAAGAGATTCCACCAATCTAAAAAGTCTTCTACACAAACCGCTACGAGTACATGTCCTACTATGTGAATAGAGGTGTCGAGGTCAAACATAGTATTCCATCGTCTGATTACTGGTCATTAATGTATACCGTTAACAAACGCGAGATCACCCACCAATGATGAAAATGGGAATCAAGGTACTAGAGTGAAAACTAACAAGTGTGAATAAATGTGTTGAGGTCGAACACTTGAGAGGATCCATCGATCAGGGGACATTGATGTATTCCCAAGAAACTATAGATGGCAAGAGAACCTGCCATTGATGACTGCAAGTCTCAAGGCACTCAAAAGGACTCTAGATTCCAATCCCAGAATAAATGATCTGAAGTTGATGGGATGAAATCCGCTGGAAGGAGGGCATTAAGGCATCCCCCATCATCCAACACAAAGTACTCAGCAAAGCTGTATAATGTGGAAGGACTCGGTCATAAGGGGCACGAACCAGTAACTGTACCAGGAATGGCCGACATGCAAAGTCAAGATAACTGAGGAATGGCCGACTCAAGTTTCAACTTCCTTCGAACAAGAGCATAATGGCGTATGGTGATTGGATGAAGGCAGCATAGACTCGATATACAAACTCGGACATCTCTGTGACGCAGGAGGCATCAACAGAGGCTCCATAGGGATTGGAAGCTTAACCAGTCGATGGAGATAAAATTCGATAAACGAGTACAGCTCCTAAACCTAACCAATGGATGTGATATACGGTGCTCTGTTCGAAGGCGACACGACTCGATAGCTTCCAAAGATAACATCTTTCCTTATCCGGATTTTTGGTTTTTTGATTTTTTTTTGGACTTTTTTAGTAATTTGAAAAGCTTGAAAAAAGAATAAACTAGCTTTATAGTTACAAGGTAGGAGGAGACAAGTGTCATAAGGGCAAACAAACTAGTTCCAAGCAGTGGAACATACCTATGCTCAATGCAAGGATACATGTGTAGGATATTGACACTCGGGGGAAAATCCCCTCCCGGTAGAAAGGGAATCAAGCTACGAAGGATATAAAAAATGGCTCTGCATGGCTAGACATGAGACAAGCTCGAGCTATATGGCTGAAACACAATGTCAGGGGAGTCGACATAAAGCTCAATAAGGCAAGCAAAGCTCATGATAATGCATTCACAACTTGACATGAGGGAGTCCTGAGGGAAATAGGCCAGCATAAGATCAAGAGGAGTATGAGGCTCTTGTGAAATGTCATGTTGGTACTATACAATGGACTCCCACACCCTAAAGGAGAAAACGTCGGCATGGGAACCAAATGCAAATAAGGCGCTAACTAGGGTACCCATGTAAGGTGAAGCTCTACCACTCGTATCATTCCACTTCTAAAGAAACAAGAAGGTTCTGTGACATAATAGAGTGGGTTCGTACCTAAGGACATGGTGATATGGTCATAAGGTCATGCAAAATGAAAATAGTGGTGAACCTAACCTATATGCTAGTTTAGACATGATACCTGAGATCGGCACGAATGGGTCAATCTAATGGCTGAAACGACACTGAAAAAGGTCTTCTACATCACAAATTATGTCAAAAACGGTCCAAAATGGTTAGAAAATGTCGAAACTATAGGAAAGGGGGTAAAAAATTTCAAATATTTGAATTTTTTTCTATAAATAGTAAAAAATATAAATCATTTGAAACTTTTACCCATTTGAGCTCTGATTTTCAACTGCAAATTCCAGGAGATCCAGCCGGTAGAATTCACAACCGTTTCTTCCAGGTATTTACTCATGCTCTCCTCTTGCATTTTGAAATAATTTTTGTAGATTTTCATGGTTAAATTAATTTTTTAAGCCATATATACATGAGCGCTATGGCCCACGCGGATATCGAATCTTTTTTCGCGTATAGGGCTGGCTATACGCGAAAAAGGGGCTAGAACCCGCGTACATACGCGGTTGTTTGCAAAACAGTCGCGTATAAGGCCACGCATGCGATTTTACAAGAAACTAATGGATAATCTTGCAATTTATTTTGTAGGATGGTGCTAGAGTGGAGAGAGCGTGAGCATGGTGAAGTAGAGGAAGCAGTAAGGGCTGACTTAATGGCTCAACAAGCTTTACGTGCATGCGGACTCTACAAGTTCTGGTGTCTTGGTGGTTTGATGGCCAAACCAAGACTGCTACAGATGCTGGTAGACTATTGGGATCCAGACTCGGAGTCCTTCCATATTGATGGGATGTCCCTCACCATAGAGGTGGAGGACATATACTTTATCACATGTCTTTCTAGATGAGGGGAGGTGGTGAACCTTCGTTCCCGTGGTGGGCCAGGTAGTGGCCTAACTATCGATGAGTACAAAGCCGTGTACTGTTACCCAGATACTTAGAAGGTGGGGAGTCAAGTCCCCACCAATGCTATACAGGTGTTGGGCCCAAAGGCCATATTACTGACGCTAGGAAAGATAGCAGGCTTAGCATCACTCCACCAGGCCTCTCGGTCGCTGATGTTCTATGCGGTGGAGTGTATGAGACCCACTATATACGAATGGAGTACTACACTACTTAGCAACATGAAACACCAGCTCAGTGAGTGTAAGGCAGGCATAATACGTAACTTCGGGTTCAGCAGTATTATGAGCACGTTTTTCTTCGAGCGTGCTCCAGGATTGAGCCCTAGAGTTGACATCCTCTCCACGGAGTTCGAGATCTGGCCCAACGGCGTTGGGCAGACGCTATGCACAGACTGGGGGGTGGTAGGGTGGCCAACCCATATCCAACTGACTTCTTTCTATGGTGGTGACGATAGATAGTTGCCATAAACGACTACCCATATGCAGAGATAGACTTTCGGGGGGATCCGAACATGCCATTGCCACCAGGATCGGCATATGGAGACATAGGTAACGAATCTCGACCCTCACTCTTTTTAAATTTTTTGAGTTATTTAATTTTTTTTGTGTTTTCTTGATTATGTGGAATCAAAAAGACATGTTTTTACATGACAATACATAGTGACATCTACCATTTATGGGCAGATGTGGGACCACGACGACCAGAGGGCTTCCCTCGTCATAGATGGAGGGGAAGAGGAGATGACATCATGGGTGTGGATGCGGAGCGAACGCTCCAGAGCATTCATACCAACTTTGTGAGGCTGACTCATATAGTTCCCATGGCACAAGTCGAGGACTTGCTTGAGGCCATGCAGCGATAGGTGGTGGGTGTACCACGCGCATGGGTGTGTTTATTTCGACGGCTAGCTAGAGCCGTAGTGACGTTCCATGATCACAACCCTCCTCCTCCTCCACAGGATTAGACACTTGGGAGTGTATATGTTTTGTACGACCGTGTATTATATGATGGTGGCTTTAAAAGCCCCACTTTTTGTATATGACACTATGTATTACCAGATTTTTTATGTATATAAAAAAGTTTTATGGTGATTGATTTATTTATTTACGTGTGTAAATGTGTTTATGATTAATTTATTATGAATGAGACAAATTCCAATCTAACACGTAGTTAGCATATGAGTCAGCAACTTGATTATTATTTCTTGGAATGTGTATATATGTTATACTGTCAAATTGTCGTTCTAACAATCTCACACGTAAGAACCTTCTCAATAACGTCGGATCTCTAACATGGTACAAAACATTGAGCTGTGACACTACTAACTCCAAATCAAGACGTACCTCAAGAGATAGAATTCCATGTAGAATGGCATCCCAAAGAAGCTCAATAACGGCGTTATATTCAGCAACATTGTTGGAATATGGCCGTAGACATACACCTCCTGAAGACAGTACCTGACCCATAGGAGTATAAATCACCCAAGCAGCAGAGGCTGAGTTTTAAGTGTGATGGCTTACCCCATCTGTGAATCCTATGTAGGTGGAATATTACATTGACATATGCCAAAATAAATGGAAACTAATCACAAACCCGATCACGATAAGAAAAAGACCTAACTATCATGCATAGTATTTTTTGAGATAGAGCCCATTTCTAGGCTCCGCCAAAGTTGTCCCTTCGTAATCCACTAACTCATAGGCACCCTTCTCTAATACATGCTTGACCACGTAAGGACCACGCCACATAGGATTGAATTTCCCTGCCCCCAAGGGTTCTTTCGATTGATCCCACAAAAGGACCAAGTCTCCTTCACTAAACACTCTTGGACGGATACACTTATCGTACTGGACCTTAACGCAGCGTTTATTAACCTCTAGAGCCACCAAGGCATCCCCACGCTGCTCATCAAGTTGCTCAAGGTGAACCAAATTCTCCTCCAAAGGTGAAGTGTTTGGTAAGAGTTCCACAGCTAGCTTCAACGAAGGAATCTCGCATTCAACTGGCAATATTGACTCCACTCCATGTACAAGCTGATATGGAGAAAAACCAGTGGCAGTCTTAAGCGTGGTTCGATATGCCCACAAAGCAGGGTATAACATAATGTGCCAATTCATCTTGCTTTGTGCAATGGTCCGTTGGAGAATGGATTTGAGTGATTTATTCACTGCCTCTACTTGTCCATTCTCCTGAGGGTAGTAAGAAGAGGAGTGCTCTTGCTTATACCCTAACTTGGATGCCAACTCTTCCATCATAAGGTTTTGAAAGTGTGAGCCATGGTCAGTGACAAGCTCTTTCGTAATCCCGAACCGAGTAATAATTTGGTTGAATACAAAGTGAACGCCTATCTCATCGTTGGATTTTACTGTAGGCATAGCCTCAGCCCATTTCGTGAATTAATCAACACCCATTATAATGTGATGGTGCCCCCCAGCCGAAGCTGGGTTGCAATCCATAAAATCAAGCCCCCACTTAGTGAAGGGACCGGCGGTGATAATGGGATGTAACGGGGCAGGTTTTGAGCGCATATTATGTGCGAACACCTGGCAAGGGTGGCACCTCTTGACCGCATCAACACAATCCTTAAAGATCGATGGCCAAAAATAACCCGCTCTCAAAATATTTTGAGCTGTAGAAAGCCCAGATAAATGACCACCACATGCCCCTCCGTGGCAATCATTCAGCACAACCTCAGCCTCCTCATGAGTTAAACAATGTCATAAAATGGAATCTACCCCACAGCGGTACAAAGTATTGTCCATTATAAGGTAGTTCTTAGAGACATGACGTAATCGTCGTCATTCATCTCGTGAGAGGTGAGTAGGGGTCCTCTGTGTTTGCAGATATACTATGATATCCCCATACCATGGGTCTAATGTTGAGATTAAGAAGATGTGTTCATCGAAAAACGTATCTTCACAAACCAACTCCTTGGCCTCACTCGGGAAATCCGATATAAGCTTTGCAAAGATTAAAGATTTCTTCGATTTTGCCGAAACAAACTTGAGATCAAACTCTTGCAGAATGACAATCCATTTATTTTATTTTCCCCCAATCATCCTACGGGTGAGGATGAATTGAAACAGATTGACATGGGCCACAACCAAGGTCTGTCGAAGGAGAATATAATGTCTCAAACACTGAACCGCATGTACGGCAGCTAAAGCAAGCTTCTTGACATGAGAATAACGAATCTCTGTGTCACTAAGGTTTCGGCTCAGATAATATATGAAATGCTCTTGGAGCTCCTCATCCTCTTGAACCAAAACCATACCAATCATCTCTAAAGACGTGGCTACATATAATAAGAAATCACAGCTATAATCCAGAGGATTAATCATCGGGGCCGATGCTAGGGCTCGCTTGAGTGAATCGAAGGACTCCTAGGCTCGCTCATCCCATTCAAAATGAGTATCCTTCTTCAAGAGACGCATGAAGCCTCTAGTCAAATTGGCAAAGTTGACAACAAATATTCGTAAGAAGTTTTCCATTCCTTGCAAACACTGAAGATGAAAAATATTCTTCGGGGGAGAGAACTAAAGTATTGCCTCAACCTTCAAAGGGTCGACTCTTATACCCTCTTTCGAAATGATGAATCCTAATAAACGACCTGACTTCACACAAAAGATGCACTTATGAGGATTCAATCTAACTAAATAGTGACGACATATTTCGAATACCAATCTCAAGTGATAGGGATGACGCATCCTCATAGGAGAATGAACAGCGAGGTCATCCAAAAATACTTCAATAATAGACTTGAGATCATGGAAGATCAAGGTCATCGCCCGCTGAAACGTAGCTCTGGCGTTTTTAAGGCCGAAAGACATTTTCTGATATGAAAATGTTCCCCAAGGACAAATAAATGCGGTCTTGTGTTGGTCCTCAGGTTTAATCTGGATCTGATTATACCTGAAAAAGTCATCCATGAAGGAGAACACCTCGCTACCCACACACTCATCCAAAATCTGATCAATAAATGGTGTGGGGAAGTTATCCTTAGGACAGGCACGATTCAAATCATGGAAATCAATGCATATGCGGATCACTCCCTACTTCTTATCCATCAGAACGGGGTTTGAAACCCACTCCGTTAAGGGAACGAGATAGATGAAACCGGCTTTCAACAGCTTCTCTATCTCTGCCTTAATGACGGGTGCTTTCCTAGGATTCACAGCGCGTAAACATTGTCGAACAGGCTTAGCGTTGGGGTAAGTCTTAATCTCATGTTCGACAATCCAAGGGTCAATACCTGGCATCTCGTCGTAAGACCAAGCAAAAATATCATGAAATTCCTTGAATAGCTCAGTATATTCCAGAATCTTAGCATGGGAACATTCTGCCCCAATATAGACATTCTCTACTGTGCCAGGATTGCGAGAAATGTTGATAGGAATCGTTGCCGATATGTTCGCCATGTTTCCATCAGCCATCAGACCAGGAGAGCTTAATGGAACCATAGGTCTACCAACTTTCTGACTAAGAATCTCCCTATAATCCTCACGCTCCAAATGGTCAAGCTCTGGAAGGAAGTACAATCTATGATGAAGTTCCTCCCATGGTGGCTCAACTCCCAACATAGCCTTGATAATCACTTCATCTGAATGGAAAATCATATCAAGGTAGTCATGGTCATGAGAATACTGTACTGCCCATGCCGGCAGCACATAGGGGTCTTCCTCCTCCATCTGCGAAGAGGAAGAACAAGGCTCTGCAACACTCTTGAGATTAGCTTGATAAGATATCATAGCTGCAGGCAACGGCATGCTCGTCTCGACGGGCTCACTTGAAGTACTCAGTGTAGGAAGAATCCAATGATATTCCATATGGGTTGTGCGAAAATATACCGAGGTCGTATCATGAGGATCGATGCAGGACAACTAAAGCTTCCCATGAGGGATGGATACATGCCTACACCCACACTCCCAGTTGCCGACTGGGAATGTTCAACAATCGGGATCGTAGCTCTCGAAGATGCGGTAACAGATGGATTCTTGAAGCCATTTGATCAATTGTTACAATATTCCCGTTATGTGGAAAGCATACAACGCGAAACAAGGAAGAAGCAATGGCTTGCATACTATACATCCAGTTCCTACCCAGCAAGAGATTGTAGTCAAGGGGTGCATCAACCACCTCAACCTCTATCGCAACGGTCTTCCCCCCCAAATGGAATTTAAGGGAAGGAAGGATACCATGAGGCATAAAAGATCTCCCATCAAACGCAGTTAACATAGTCACTGATTTAGATAGATCAGGAGAACCCAGACCCTTCCAATAGGACAAAGACATCACAAAAGTCACAACGTCCTCGTCAATCACAGTACGCTTGACGATCATATTAAGACATTCTATGTGCATCAAAATAGACACATAGTAGGGCAAGCGAGGTTGCAGTCCTGCGGTTTCAAATTTGATCACTGAGGAAGAATCATCTCCGTTCACACCAAGGGCAGAAAGAAACGCCTTCCTTTGCAAAGGACAACTCTGAAACACTTCCAATGCAGACATCGCACAAGGAGTGTGGCCCAAATCCTCAACAACTGAATAATTCTGGGCGGCTCGGGCATTTGGATTGTGCCCCAAACGCTTAAGGACTCCCTTAGGAATGTGAGGTGCAGCCTCAGGTTTATCCGCAGGTTTCTCAATGCGTAAAGGAGACCCTAGTGGATCAGGCTCTTTTCCTGGGCTGGGTTGTGATGAACTATAATCTTTCATACAAGTCACAACCTTGGCAGCACTAACCATGTTAATGCACCCACGAGAACTAGTCTCCAGTGGATCATTCTCACTAGACTAGTTGTGGGACTTTGAGTTCATATTCCGGTTATGCGGTAAAGGGTTTGTTAGCACAGCTGGGCCTTGTGCTAAGAATCTCGAAGCTTCATCAATCCGAGGGAACAAGTAAGTTAGGTGATCGTCCTTACATAACTTGCAAGGGAACTTAACCATACATTTATCCTGCTTGTGTCCCACAACATTTCTACCGTTCTTGTCATTATTGTTAGCATTCTCATTCTTATTCCCACCCTTTCGATTATTATTTTTACCCTTTTTCTATTCCGTCCGGGCTGCTGGTTACCCTTCTGGTCCGACGATTGCACAGAAAGTACATTTGCCGTTTGGGTAGGTTGAGAGGAATCTGTAGCTTGTCCTGAAGCAGATTGGTTGATTGACAACTGACCAACTTGTTTTGCAACCAAATCTGTAGGTTTCGCACTTTCACAACCAACAATGCCATCGGCATGTGGTCCAGGTTTGACTTTGGGATCGAAACTGGAATGAGGAGCGTTGGGAATAACCTCATACAACAAACCGAACTGAGCATAGATCAAGTCTAGTTCCTGCGCCCTAAAAATCGTTTGTTCCTCATTTTGCACTCCGGATGTGGAAACATCCTTCGCTATATATGGCAGTAACGACTTGAGGAACCACTCGAGGAGGAACTCTGGCGGTATAAAGGATTTAATTAATCTCTTCCGTCTACACCACTCTTGAATATGATCGAAAATATGGGTGGCTTTATCTTGCCGAAATGTTGACAAGAGTTCAGTACCAACGTAATAGCACACTGGTAGCTGAAAGTGATTAAGAAAATTCATCGCAAGGTCGTCGAACAAAGTGAAATCACCCCTAGGTAACTCTATATACCATTTCGCAGCAGGCCCTATGAGGGTGCGTTGAAATAGTCTCAAATGGACTAACTCCTGATGTAATGAATTCGAAGAGCACCATAGGTGAAACGTAGTAACGTGTTCGCTCAGATCCTCTCCTAGTTTGCCTTCGAACTTAGGTATGTCCGAAGGAATCTTGGTAGGGACAGCTGGCTAAGCTGAGTCATGAGCCACAAGATCATTTGTGAGTCTCGATAAGTCAGGAAGATTAAGCGTCGCGAGGAAAGGGAGCCTAGGATGATGAGGTCGATGGACCGCTCCTTGGTTCATATAGGGTTGATTACCACCCTGGCCTTGGCCATAGTGTCCTCCTCCTGTCTAACCTATATAGGGTGGCATGGAAGTACCATAGTTCAGTGGAACTTGACTAGTAGGAGCTACAAAGCCATAATTAGGAGAGTAAGCTGGTTGTTGATACCCTCCTTCGTAAGGTGAAGAACCCTGTCCATACTGCGTCCCATAATAGGGTCCATAGTTCATCACTTGCGATGTCCCATGAGACACTTCGTAGGTAGGAAGATATGCTCCAGAAGTAGGAATATACATACCGAAAGTAGGGATATATGCCATGGAAGTAGTAAGATGACTTCTAGAAGCATGAACATAACCTCCCGAAGCAGCGGGTGGTATGTGAACTTGAGACACAATCGGTCTAGTAACCGCAGTACGGACCTGACTCGTAGCCATGTATCGACTCGAAGGACCATGTGGATAAGGTGGAGGATGTACATTTGAAGAACTAGGAACCAAGGACAAAGGAATATGAGTACTACCGCCTATCGTCACTCGTCTCGGGTCTGGTATCCTAATCAGATTGCTAACCCTAGACCTAGGAGGGATATATGATATAGCTTCCACCACTGGGATGGAAGGTGCAATGTGACTAGTGCTCCCAAACCTCTCTGCATGGAAAGGAATGAGAGTGCCCCCAGGAATAGTGTTAGGCTCAAAGTCGGATTCGACATGAAATATCAAATCGTGCATAGGAAAACCAGGCGTAGCATAACTATCGTAGCTAGTGCTGGCAGGTTCAAAATGAGTCTTGGCATCCTCTGGCATTCCATACCGGTAATGCATCAATGGGGAATCAACCCTAGAGTGAGTAGGTCTGTTGTGGAAGGTTCCTATCTCAGAAATCATAGGACCAAACTTAGCTAAGTCGGGGGAAGGATCATAAGTAGGCGTAAATCCCCCATCGTCTACATGAATGGGAGGAGGTGGTTCAGGAATATCCTCTGAATGATATCCCATGGTGTGTGAATCAATGTGTGACATAGTCTGCCTAGACTGTCTAGGTCTCTCTCCCAAAGGAGGAGGAGAAGTATAAGGAAGAAGTCCTGCTAAGCGACGAGAACGACGAGGAACCACACTCGAATCCACAATGACTCAAAAAATAGCAAAGACTCTCTATTTACGTCAACCCTATGCCAACTAGCGTGCACAGAGCAATCACTAATAAAATATAAAGCCAAATGCAAGCAAAAAAGGGCTGGATAAGTGAGCTCCCAAATGAAGCAGGTATGTCTCTCCTAGGAGAGGCTTGAGACTCCCATACACAACAAGCGGAGGTACGTAACCAATTATTGTGGCCCTCAGCTTCAAAGCGTAAAGCGATTGTGCTGTCTGACCCCAACCTGGCTGGGACACCTGTAGAATAACCTCTACAAGTACCCCCTTGATATCCTAGGTAAGGCCACTAAGGTCACCTCAATATAATCAATGCTCAGGCGGATAGTCGCAGGTGGGATTGACCGTATGGGTAGGGTAGCAAAGCCTGAAACTCTCGAAAGAGCCCCCAGATAGGAATACAATCCTAGAAATCTCTCCGATGCTACTCAGTTATGACTAGGGGTCATCCCAATCAATAACCGCTCACACTGCCTCGTGCTTAACTCCCGTTTGAGAGGAGGATCCTGAGAACAATGGTTATACCAAGGATTTCACACACTCACCTGGACAGACACCTAGATGTTGTTGTTTAGTGATCTTGGAGAATTGACTTACAATGAACTATTCCAAGATCCTAAAACCTAAGCTTGTTGGTGCACCCTAGAAAAGAAAAGAGTGTAATTCATTTTATTTAGCATTGATTTTAGTTGGCTTTATTACTCAAGAATAGGATATGGTCGTGCGACTAATGGTGTTATGACGCAACAAGAAGTAAAATGCACACCTAACAATCAATGCAAATGCATTGTGTCCATGAAAATAGGGTATGCTACTACGTGTAATGCACAATTCTTCTTCAAATGATGAATGCAAATTTTCCTATATGAAGTCCTAACTAGTACTCCAAAGCAAATCTAGATCTAGTGCAAGTACAATGCAAAGTGCAAAATGCAATGCATGATGATAAGCAAATGTTTTTGGATTTTTTGAAAATAAAAGAGATGCAAAAAGAAAAAGAATGATTCTACAACCCCCAGACTCTACAGCACACATAACAGCATTCAAGCAAAGCACTAAGGTAAAAGAACTCTAATGCACTAATCTCAAACAAAAAATCAAAAATGGCATGACAAGAACTTTCCTAAAAAAAAAATTAGGCTAAAAAAAAACGTTTCTGGTCAAAAACAGAGGTATAGACAGACTAAGGTAGTGCCAAAGGAGACTAAAAAAATATCAGAATTCACCCAGCAACCAATTATCTTCCCCAAAAAGAAAAAATCAAGGGTATACGTGACTGTTTGCAGTAAACCCGCGTGTATACACGGAAATCACAGAGGAAACCGCGTGTATACGTGACTGTAAATCAAAAACCCATGTACAGGAAGAAAAGGTGCATAAAATCAAGGAAAATAGGCAGGCTGAGACAAACAAGTTCACACCAATCAGACTCTACTAGGCATACATGCCCCCAGACCCAACATAGAAACAAGAGAGAAAGAGCAATTCAAATACATTGAATGCCGAGAAAACAAACCCCAAGGGACAACTACTAGGAACTCCCCAGCGGAGTTGCCAATTCTGTTACAGAGAGAAATTCCTATGGCTTGGGGTACCACAACAGACAACTTGACTCCAGAAATCAATCCTTTCCAATATGCAATAGAAATTAAATGTCTAACACTAAAGGATCAGACCTCGTACCTTATTCTGGACGGTTGAAGTAGATCCCCATTGAGCTTTCCAATCTTCAGCTTGAATTGCTATATTACTTCCTCAACAACAAGTAAACAATGAAAGCATACTATATATCATGGTGTTAGATCTATTCTAGCATAAATAATCAATAATGTATAAGCATTTGACATAATCAATCATGGATAAAATATTCATTCAAATACACATCATTGGACAGGAAAAGATATTTCTATTAATATAAATAAGAGATTACAAGATACAACCTCTGACGGCACGTCTGTGAACCAGAGAAACGGAATCCCCCACTTGGGTCTCCACCACTTCAATCCTCCATCTCTCGATAGCAAGCTCACAAGCAAAAGGAAAGCCTGGGAAGAACACAAAAGTGCTCCAAGGGACAAAGGGATGCAGACTCAAGCATAAGTTCTGGAAACAATGGACTATAGTTTTTTTGCTCTCAATTATCTCTTATGCCTTCAGTGTACCAAGGGGTTCCTTATATAGCTTTCAAAGGGATAATGAAAGGTCAAATCCGAGCGATCTCAAGGCATATGGAAGGCTAGGAGTCAAATGAGTTGGATCCATGTCAAGGAAAACTCCAAAAGGATTTGGATTATGCACACATCCCGATGTACGAGGTTATATGGGTCAAACCCGCATATGTACACGGTTATAGGGTTAAAATCCACGTATATCATTTTTCATATGTTTGTAGGGATGATCAAGGAAACATCAAAGGACAAAAAGTGGTCCATACGGTCTAATGAGTCTACAGTGGGACAGGGGAAGGCCATACAAAGTGTGATTCACCTTGAGTGATGAAATCCGCTATAATAGTAACTCGTGTGTTCAATGTACATGCTGGTTGCAATGCATATAGTCACATGTGACACGCGAGTTGCAATGCACATAGTCTCATGTGCAACCCTAGACTCAGAATAAAAATATATCAAGCTGGTCTGGAGATCATGTATCAATGGTCATGCAGATCTATAGTGTTTTGGCTACTTCAATCCTAATTGTCCTTTTGTGTGTCGACATAATGCATGTCAACACTCAGACAAAGAAGTGCCATTTTGGTTGATAACATGGTGTTAAGTCATAATTCTTCCAGTTGGATTCCTAAAAGCTTGTTTCAAGTAACAAGGGTTGGGTTTCCTCCCTTAAAAATTCCCATGGCGCCACAACCCATCCTTAAGGTGCTCCTGTAGAACAGGTCACTAGTAGTATCCGAACCAATTCAAGTGGAATCAGTGCAAAAACCCTTTTATTCATAGCCATTCATTGGAGAACCTTTTCTTCTCACCTTCTTTCCTAGAGGTGTGTGTTTTCGTACAACTATATGCTATCACCCATAACCTTCTAGGACCTTATATATATATATATATATAGAAAGTAAGCTTTTGTCTCGCTTCTACCTCTGTCTTGTTTCACCGTGCTTCTACAATCCTTACCAGCAAACAACACACCTGTCCTTCCATAGGCACAAGGAAAGGATCAAATGCTACTTTGAAGATACCAAATACCATGTACCTTTTCCTTCACTCTTGGATTTATTTGATAGGGAATTTATCGTATTCCTAAGTAGCGGTGACTCAATTACCCCTTATTTATCCCAGCTCCTTTTATTCAAACAATGATTTCACAATCGGGTGGGGAAAAAATCCCCAAGGGCCCCTACTGGTTGGGCCCCAGGAGATTATTTGGGAAGTCCCTCTAGAATTGGCAGTTCATACACCCCACTATCCCCCTGCCTCTAACCCCAATAAGAGTATAGGTTGCCTCCTAGTGCCCATACAGCATGTATGGGTCATGTACCCATACATGATGTATGGGCACTAGGAGGAAACCTATACTCTTATTGGGGTTAGAGGCAGGGGGATAGTGGGGTGTATGAACTGCCCATTCTGGAGGGACTTCCCCAATATTCCCCTGGGGCCCAACCAATAGGGGCCCTTGGTGCTAAAAAATATTTACACTAAAAGACAAAGATTCCATATATAAGTAATGTGTAGTGGCTTGGAGGTCTTATTGATAGATTTTGAAACCTAGGAGCTACTTTTTAGGTATAATGCTTGAGTTTCATTTCTTAACTTTCCTCCAAACCTTGAGATAATTACCTAGTTACCAAAAATAATAATGGTGCTAATATGCTAACTCAAAGGGGAAGGATTCTCTTAGCAGGTCATGTGTGTTGGTTCATGATAATTTTTTTGGCTATGGATGCACAAAATTATCCTCTAGAGACTAATGCATAGGTTTCCTCCCATAACCTTCTTAAGGGCCCCATGTCTCATACCTTCTGCTC
>LPNX010482253.1:33486-45073 GCA_001517045.1 Pseudotsuga menziesii
TATACGCCTATAAAAATTTTGGTTTCCTTGCAGGTTTGGTGCTAGGTTCGCATTCGAAAACCTTAAGGATCAGACTAAGTTATAGAAAACACACCCGATTCTGTAACTTCATGTTTTTCACCCTTCGTTCTAAATATTCTCTACTTGTGCACTATTGGTGAAACTACACACACTTGTCGAGCAATGTGTGAATATTTGTTGGAGGAGCAAGTCAGTAAGCCGACTTGAACAATAGCCGACTTAGTTGATCAGTCAACTAAGTCAGTAAACCGACTAGTTAGAGATTAGGTCGGCCACCTAAGGTCGTGTCGGTTGAGTGAACTGACATGTAGTTATTTGTAACATTCATATATATTAGGTTGTTGAGCCAGATGAGAACTCGGTTCAGTTCTTTGTATTGTATGGACCCTCTCATGTTAATATAATCTATTATTCTATCTACTTGTTCTTATATCTTGTCTTTGTTATGTATGTATGTTTTAGTATGTATTATTGGTAACCTTATGTGATCTATGAGATTACGACATTGGTTCCGTTGCCGGTAGTACATGTCTGAGATGTATGCAAGCAGATGATATCAGAACAAGAGATTAAGGACTGGTGGGAGCGTAAAGTAGCAAATTATTTACAGAATTACACACGTAGAAACAGATTGATGACTACATAAGCAAAGGAAAGATTCTTTATGGAGACACATGAGAAGTTTGTAGAATCATTCCCCGGCTGCTGAAGAAACTCCTGGATGAAAAAGCCAGAAGGAACTAAAGATCAATAGTTACTAGAAAAACTGATTCGAGGGGGAAGAACAAACTTGTTGGAGTGGTTCGAAAAGATTGCCGACAAATTCTACGAGGAGCAAGCAGTAGAAGAAAGGACTTCGATGAAAACCGTCAAAATGAGATTCTACACAGACCTCACCAAGAAATTTTTGTGTTCCCTACCGACCTTGTTGTTTAAGTTCCTGATCGAGAAAGGAGTGGGTCACATTGTCAAACCTCGTCCATCACTTCATGGACCACCATTAAACCCTAACTGGGCAGAAAAACAAAAGAGGTGGGAATACTTCCTCAGCAAGTAGATAGAACCATCCAATCTTTCTAAAGCATTGGGTAGGCTATGGGGGCATAGCTGGTCATATG
Source organism: Pseudotsuga menziesii (assembly GCA_001517045.1). Taxonomy (NCBI): domain Eukaryota; kingdom Viridiplantae; phylum Streptophyta; class Pinopsida; order Pinales; family Pinaceae; genus Pseudotsuga; species Pseudotsuga menziesii. Next base: position 34,626 of record LPNX010482253.1, read on the forward strand.
TTGGGATAAAGTGGAGTGGATTCTAGTCGACTAAGGAAGATACCAATCACCAGTAATGAGAAGTCAGCCTAAAAAGGAAATCAAGAGGACAGTGTCACACAAAGGTACTATGGACTTCCAAAAAATAGAGAGGGAGAAGAGGCTACAAAGAAGGGAAGAAAGAAGAGAAAGAGCCTTAGCGTTGCAGAGAGGAATGAGTACTAGGGTGACCGACCAGGAAAGAGATCTGCCGGAGTCGAGACATGACCGACAAGAAGAAGGCATGAAAGAAGAGGCGTCCCCTATGGAAGAAGAATTGTGGATAGAGCAGTGAGAAGCTCTCCAATTAGAAGTTCCCCAAGAGGTAAAACCTCTATCTCCGATGAATTTGAGTACCTGGATACAAGCCATTGTCGAAGAGGACCTCAGACTAGGAGCCGGTGACTTTGGTATATGGAGTCGACTAGACGACGAGACATACACTGGTAGACATCTAATTATCCGTCAACCAGAAGAAGGAAACTGGGTTACGCTTCAAGCGGCACCCTCCAACCGAAGTATCCACTTACTTTACCCGACACATGAAGGAGCACCCCCCCTGCCAAATACAGCTTTGGAGAACATAGAACATTCAGAACTACAGATGAACAATTGTATTTGGACATCGACAAAATAAGTCGACAATAACCGACTGCTGGTCGAAGAATAAATGAAAACTAAAACAACTTACAGAAATGAGAGTTCTGTCGACGATAGTTCCACAGAGAAGAATAAGCAAATAACCCCACTGCCCCCACCACCACCACTTGCTAAAGAACACAGTGATAGTGACTCCGACATGGGTCACGGGTCAGCACACATCCCTCTATATGAGGGTGATGAGGACCCCAGAGGACACTGGTTCATCTATGAGTCAACTTGGGAAGCTAACCAAGTTATGGATGAAGACAGGCAGATGGCATAGTTCATTGGGGCCTTGAGGAAAAGGGCATTAAATTTGCATATGACCTTTTTTGAAAGAACCCCCCGAGCAACCAAAGCCGAAGTCAAAGTGCAATTGCTATCATTTTTAAGACTCCATATGCAAAACATCTGGCAGCAAAGAAGCTAAAGACAACATCGCAAAAGCCAGGAGAAACTGTTCGCGATTACGATAAACGATGTAAAGACCTTCTTAGCCAATTGGAATATGTTATTGATGAACAATTATTAATCCATTGGTTTCTTGCAGGTTTATCACAGAAAATTCACCAACACATAAGTCTGGAGACATTCAAGACTTATGAAGATGCGCTTACAAAAGCTCTCCAAGTAGAAATGGATGAGGACATACCAGCATACTCCACCGATCACAGACTAGAAGAATAGCCTGAGATCGTACAGAAGTCATTAAAAGAATTAAACCTCAAAAGTCAGGATATCTGATGCACAAAGTTCTCGACGGCCAGACATTCAAAAGACAACTGTCGATAGGACATCAGCCGACTGGACGTCCGATTTGTGTAGACAAAATGTTTTTGCGACATTTTCCAAGAGCATGGAGACCACTCGACAAAAGATTGCCCATTCAATATGAAGAATGGCAAAGCATCATGGTGTGCAATTTGTGAAAATAAAAAACATAACACTGCTGACTACCATTTCAATATCAAGAATCGACAGAATTATCATGCAGTCTATCAGACCAATGCAGTTGCACAGAATAATGAGCAAAACAACACGCCAAATGATCAAAACAATCAAAGATACAAAGGTCGAAGATACAAGTGCCACTATGACAATCGACGTGGAGGCTATGGAGGTCGAGGTCGATTCTCTGGAAATCGAGACAACCGAACACATCGGCCCATCCAATGTTTTACATGGTACAAGGAGGGACACCGACATGCAGACTATCCATACAAGGAAAGGACTGACCTAAAATTCTGTACTAATTGTGGTATAGGGGATCACTCATTAGAGGATTTCCCTATTATGCTTGAAAAGATAAATAAAAAGAAGAATGTTAATGTCTTATCGTGTGTGCAAAAACATGATATAATCAATACAAAGAATTTACACATCGTAACCCGACAAGGGACAAAAAATGGGAATGATAACCCCCAAATAAGTAAGATAAAAGAAAAAAATATCTACCCTGATCCAGTTAAAGAAGAATAAATATATAAAGATGCAACAAATGTATTTAAAGAACTTGCCTGACAGGAAGAAGCAAACGGCAATCGACATAACACAGTAAAATAGCTAATATAGAAAGATAACTCAGTATCTCAATTCATCGACTTATTATATGAAATAAAACACAACAAAAACACTGAAAAACAAACAAAGAATATCTGCAACTTAAACCAAAAAGATAAAAGTGATGCCGACCCACTTGTCGACCTGGAAATTGAAAGATACCATGTCCGACAAGTTGTGCTCGACTTTGGATCACAAGTAAACATCATGACTCATGACACTTGGGAAGAACTGGGCAGACCTCGACTATATGAGTCAGGTATGACTGAAACTAGCAGACTAGGGTCTAATTGAACCTATTGGAGTCTGCAAAAATGTTTCCACAACAATAAAGGGAATATCAACCAAAGTCGAATTTGAAATTATTGACCCCAAGGAAGGATCCAGTTCCTTCCCAGCATTAGTAGGCCAACATGGGGCAATAAAGATGAAGGCATCGATATCCCTAGACAAGGAAAGAATAAAATTGGAAGGAAACAGACAAAAGGTCATTGTACCTATTCATCCATCCCAAGGAGAACCTTGGACAGAATCAATTGATGAAGAAGTTGACATCCGACAACTATATCAAATACAGAATAATGAATATTACACAGAACCTAATACATATGGTGAAATTTACTTAGGAAACCAAGACTTAGTGGATACAATTCAGATGCAGAACTATATGATTGGGAGGTTGAAAACTATGAAACAAAAGCAATAGGATGCTGGACTATTCAAAAAGTACAGAAGAAACCAGTCAAATAATGCTTTGTGGTGTCCAGCATCCCAAAAATATTTGAAAAGAAAATTAGGGAATATCCTACATTACAACCAACAAATATAAATACCACAAAAATCCCAAGGCATAAAGAAAGAGGATCATCGGTTATGCATGTAGAGCAAGTATCTAGGAACATCGGTGAACATGGCTGACTATAAAGTTTAGTAGAAACTTTTATAGGATAAGTTGTTAGATGGTGGGATACCCATCAGTCAAGACTGCAGACATGGACAACAGCTTTGACTTATTTTATAGAATGGTTCGGAGGAAAGAAGTTAACCAACCAGGCTCAGATACCTATATTTACCCAAGGCCAAGATCCAGAAAACCATATAAAGATATGTGAAAAAGAATGGAGAAGGCTGGGATATAAAGATGAATATGCATGGCCACACTTATTTCCATCAACACTCACCGACTTATCGAACAAATGGTACAAGATGGAAGAAGCTTGAGGTGAAACATTCCTCTGGCATGAACTCAGAGAAAAGTTTATCAAATATTTCAACTTTATACCACAAGATGAGAATTTGGTCAAAACAACAAAAAAGATTAAAGAGTTTATACAGCCAACATAAAACAAACCCTTAAAAGATAATTGACAGACAATGGACTGTAACAATATACAAACTGGGCCAATACCACAATCGACAAGACTACAGTTGGAAATGAAAAGTCAGAAGGGAAAAGTTTTAGATGGAAATCAAACCATGTCAAAATGACCAAACCTATTCGCACAGTACTCAAAGTTGAAACAACCGACAAGGAGGATAATGACTAAATGACTACATCAGACTTTCCTGCCACATTCTCACAGTTTAAGGAAGGAAGTCGACCAATCAATGAAGCTAAAGCACCATAATGGCTAGATGCTAAAGTCAAAACTAGAGAGTTTGACATATCAAATGATGATCTACCAAAAATAGCAAAAATTGGAGACTACTGGTCGGAAGCACAAACAACATAGATCACAAACCTACTAAAAGAATTTCAGGATGTATTTGCTAGAGACTATAAGGATCTTAAAGGTCTATTACATGAAATGGGATAAATGAAGATCGACACTAAACCTGATGTTTGACCTATTAAGAAACGACCATATAAACTAGCTCACAAATACAAAGAAATAGTCAAAAAGGAGATTGATAACATGCTTGCAGCAGGAATCATCTACCCTATTGACCAATCAGAATGGGCAAGTCCAATGGTGGTTCAACCAAAGAAACATGATCCAACCAAGCTAAGGATCTTTGTCTATTTTAGAGAACTCAATAAAGTTACATTAACAGACCCATTTCCAACTCCTTATGCAGATGAAATCTTAAATGAGGTAGCAGGACATGAATGCTACTCATTTACAGATGGATTCTCAGGTTATAACCAAGTGCCAATAGCCAAAGAATATCACAAAAAGACAACATTTGTATGTGAATTTGGCTCATTTGCTTACAGGGTTATGCCTTTTGGACTTAAAAATGCACCTGCAGTCTTTTCAAGGATTGTGGTTAAAACATTTTAGGAGTACATTTACAAAACAATGGCAGTATATTTCGACGATTGGACAATATACTCTACACTAAAGGATCATTGTAAATGGCTAAGACTCATGTTGGAACGATGTCAACAGATCCAACTATCACTAAACATTAAGAAGTGTATATTTTTAACTCCTATAGGAATACTATTAGGGTATATCGTCTGTAAATAAGGTATTAAAGTCAACTTCACAAAAATAAAAATCATCGTCGAATTAAAACCCCCAATGAATCCGAAACAAGTTAGGGTACTACTTGGTCATACAGGATACTACAAAAAATTCATAAGACATTATTCAGACATGATATACCCATTGGAAGAATTGCTAAGAGATGATCAAGAATTTAATTGGACAGAGGAGTGCGACATATCATTCAAAAAACTAAAAAGAAAGCTAGTCAAAGAACCTATCCTAAGGTTTCCAAACTGGTCGACTAAATTCCATGTCCACATCGACGCATCAGGTCTAGCAATAGGAGCAATCCTAAATCAGCCAGAAGATGATGGAATGGATTATCCTATAGTTTACAGTATCAGAAAACTAAACAAAGCTGAAAGAAACTATTCGACGACAGAAAGAGAAGCATTAGGAATGGTCGTTGCACTACAAAAATATCGACACTACCTACTAGCTAACCCATTTTTCTTCTATATCAACCACCAAGCACTAAAATAACTTTTCAATAAGCCACTACACTTCCAAGAAGATATGACTGCAAAGAAAATCCAACAATCAGGGTTGTGGTAGCTGACACTTCACCAAGATTGCAAAAATTTTGTAAGCCAATGTGACCAATGTCAACGACTGGGTCGACCCATGCCTAGCACAGAAATTCCTTTGATATCATTAAACCCAAGTTTGACATTTGAAATTTGGGCTATCAACTTCATAGGACCATTTCCCATACCAGCAAAAAGAACAGGTGCAAGGTACATAATAACTACAGTCGAGTATGTAACCAAATGGGTAGAGGAAGAACCAGTCGACACATGTTCTAGTGAAATAGCCACAAAATTTATCTATGAAAATATTATCACCTGATTTGGATGTTCACTAACCCTAATCAGTGACCAGGGAACACACTTTATCAATAGAACTAACAAAACCCTAACATACCAGTTCCAAATCGAGCATCATCAGAGTACAGCATACCATCCTTAGTCGAATGGAGCAATTGAAGCATTTAACAAAACACTAACAAAAGGATTAACAAAAATATGTAATGCATACAAAGACGTATGGGATGAAAAGATACCTGTAGTACTATGTGTTAGGATATTTAGACAGTTAGGAGTTAGTTAAGATCAACTTGTGTAATATATCCGTTAGGTAAATGTGTGTTTCTTTAGTATGCATTAGTATGCATTTGTAAATATTCTAATCCGACGGTCACGATATGTTCTAGACATAGAGTGATCCAACAGTTCAACTTCTCTTAGATCATACCTACCATTGATCCATGGATTAACACCCGATTGGTCTATGATCTCTATTTAAAGAGCATAGAGGGTCCTTGGCTAGTTGATCGATTATGAGAAGCTCATGTAACTTTCTTTCTTCTGCATAATAAATTGCTCTAAGTAGCTATTTGGCTAGGGACGTGGACTGTTTCCCTCTCGAGGATTTTAACCACGTGACAAACATTGGTGTATTGATCTATGATTCATTTTTGTAAAGTGGTTTCTCTTGGTGTTTAGTCCTTTGGGAGTACCCTGTGTACCCTAACATGGTATCAGATCTTTTATGAAGAGTCGCTTTCGGTTTTGATCAAGATCTGGAATCGGCGTTGCTGAAACTTTGAAAGGGTTTCTGGTTCTAGATTTTCTATGAATTTTTGTCCTATGGGATCTATTCCAGTGTGTCCGGAACACTGTTTCCATTAGGAAATAGTTTTCATTTCACCGAAAACCATTTCTGTTTTCTCCAAAAACACCCATTTCGGCAAATATGAAGGTATAATGTTACAATGATGATTTTTTTTTTAAATATCTCATATTTTATTAGTTTATTATTAGATATTTTATGTTTTAGTCTCAAACTGTTGTTTTCCCTGACTACGTATGCTCTTTGTCGTGCACCTTGCGTGATCGCGGTGAATCAGAAACAGTAAGGGAAAGTTTTTTTTCTTGTCTTCTCGGCTACGTATGCTCTTTGCCATGCACCTTGTGCGATCATGACAAATCAAAAACAGCGAGAAAACTTGAAAACGTAGACTTTCTGGGTAATCTAACCAGGATCTAACCCCATTGTGTGGAAAAAGTTTTTTTGCTTTTGTTTTTCATTTTTTTTGTGTGATTTGCAGGAAAAGAAAGCAAGCACGGAAAACGAGAGAGAAGAGTAAAAAAAAAAAAAAGCCCCATTCCCCTTTCCATACTTTTACGTACTTTTTAAACTTAGCTGACTTGGTCCAAAGTTTCTCTACACCTTGATAAGTCTTGAGTTCAAGTCTTATCAAGCTACTTTTTAGTGCATGCAATTTCTATTTTAAAGTTACTTTATTGTAAAAGTGCATCTCACATTAATAAAATAAAATAAAGTGAGTCACTTAAGTCTTTTAATTTATTGTCGCACTATTTAAAAAGTCACATTATTGTAAAAGTGAACATCACTTATTCTACAAAAGTGATTCACTTCAAAGCAACTTTATTGTAAAAGTGATTGTCAAAGGTTGATCTTGGGAAGAGGGAGCTTCATTTTTTGTTGGTCAAGTTAATATCTGCCATGTTATTATTGGGGACATCTTCAACATTTTCTTTGATCAAGCATAACTTCATCATCCAGAATCAATTTTAAGTGCCGTTTTTTTTTAAAACCGCATATTTTTTCGAGCTCTTTGCATCCAGACAGTTAGTTTCTGTTCTTTCAGCCATTATTTTACAGTATGGCTGCCCCTTGTGATATTATACTTACAAGTTCTAACTATTTCTCATGGAAATCTCGTATGGAGGATGTTCTACGAAGTAGGGGACTTTTCAGGATAACCTCAAGGAAAGAAACAGAACCCACTGATGATGATAAGAAATTTAAATGGGCAAATAGATGTGATGAAACTCGTGGATTGATTGGGATGCCAATATCTATTGATTTGCGTTTCCACATATCTGAAATTGATAAACCCGATAAATCTTGGGAAAAGTTGGAATCTGTGTTTGGTAAACACAATGAAATTCGAGGTCATTAACTTGAGAATGAGTTGATTTCCTTGAATCCAAATGATTTTTCATGCATTCAAGGCTATTTATCTAAGTATAAAAATCTTAGACTATTATGTGCAGAATGCAAGATTAAGAAAGAAGACAAACAATGTATTTATCGTATTCTTTCCAAACTTGGACCTGCATATTCTGTTTTTGTATCTACATTCTACTCCATGAAAGAATCCTTGATTGCAGCTAGCTATCAAGAGCCTAGCCTTGAATCTTTTTGTGATTCCTTAATTAGAGAGCAAGATAAGCTCATTCATCTTGGAATAATTAACAATGCAGATACATCTGGGAAAGCCTTAGTGTCCCAACAGAAAGAAAATTCCAAGACTCCCAAGAAATATAATTTTCGCAATAATAAGCCAAACAACAAGGGTCCCAAACCCTCTTAGTCAGCTCCTTCTTTAAAAAATGACAAAAGATCCAAGCAAAAAGGAAATAAGACTGAGCGTCATTGCAATTTCTGTGGGAAAGATAATCATGATGAATCTAAGTGTTTTAAGAAGATGGTAGCCTTGGAAGCAGCAATGAAGAAGCACCACATCAGCCTAGATTCGTATTTAGAATCTACCTCTCATGGACATGCACTTTGTGCTTCTAGTTACTATTATACTACATCTTCTTCTTCTACTTCAATTGAATGGCTCATTGATTCTGGAGCATCTTATCATATGGCTAAGGATAAAGAAAATGTTTCTACTATGCATGAATGTAACACCAAACAAATATTTGTTGGTGATGATAGATCTCTAAGTGTTGTAGGATCTGGAACAGTTCCAGTAGAAAATGGTCATTTCAGTGATGTACTATGTGTTCCAAAAATTTCTTGCAATTTGTTATCAGTTTATCAAATTACTCATTCAGGTGAAGGTAAAACTGTGACGTTTACACCTCACCAAGTTGTAATCAAGGATTTTAAAAATCCTCAAAATATCCTTGCTATTGGAATTGTTGATAATATTACCAGGTTGTACAAATTTAACAACTTTGGGTCATCACCTTTTCCTTCGGTTTTTGTTGCTCATAGTGATAACTTGAGCAAACTTTGGCATGAGCGATTTGGTCACTTAAATTATCTCTCATTACAACAACTATGTAAATACAATATGGTGACTGGTCTTCCACTTGTATCTTGCAAGGATGGTGTTTTTTCCTGTTGTGTACTCGGAAAACATCATCGTGACAGTTTTGACAAACGTGCCTCTTGGCACGCATCGGTTCCCTTGGAGCTTGTGCATAGTGACTTGTGTGGCCCTCTTCCATCTACTTCCTTTTATGGTTTCAAAAATTTCTTAAACTTCATTGATTACTACTCCAGATGCACTTGGGTTTACTTCCTAAAACTTAAGAGTGAAGTATTTAACATGTTCTTGGCCTACAAGGCCCTTGTTGAAAAACAATCTGGTCATCAAATTATTAAGTTAAGATCTAATAATGGAGGAGAATATGTTAAAAACAAGTTCACTAATTTTTTCACTGAACAAGGAATCCAACAATAGCACATTGTTCCATATACACCACAACAAAATGGTGTAGCTGAACGGAAGAACCACACTTTAAAAGAAATGGCTAACTGTATGATCCAATCTAAGGGACTAAGTCTTCAATATTGGGCTGAGGCCATAAATTGTGCAAATTACATAGTTAATATCACACCCACTAAAGTTTTATAGGGTATAACACCAGAAGAAGCATGGAGTAAAATTAAACCAGATGTAAGTCACTTTCGTGTGTTTGGTTGTGAAAAATGGGCTCCCATTCTGGATGAAAAACGGAAAGCATTGCAGCCTAAAAGTGAAAAGTGCATATTTGTTGGATATTCTGAAGATGTAAAAGGTTATAGACTTCTTCAGCCACACTCTCATGATATAATCATTAGAAGAGATGTTAAATTTGATGAAAATATATTGGCCTACGAGCCTAACTTGGTGAGTGTGCCATCTTTGGCCTGCGAGCCTGATTCAGTGATTGTGCCTTCTTCTTCCTCTTCTTCCAGCTTCCTTGACAGGTTTCCAACTCCAGTTTATGTTGATGATAATTAGGATGAAAATCCACCTCCGCCTTCTCATGTTCCTCCAATTGCACCAGCACCAATACTTCCTTGATGGGTCCGTTCAACATGTGAAGCAGTTGGTGATCTTGCTAGTGATCCTAGAGATCAACGTCGAACACGTTCTCAGTTTTAGCAAGCCTCTTCTCTTTTGGCTCAAGTTTCCGAGAATCATGATCCAGAAACTTTTGTAGAAGCTTCAGGAAATCCAGATTGGGATGTAGCTATGGATGAAGAATATCGTTCCTTAATGGCGAATGATACTTGGGATCTTGTTCCTCTTCCAAAAGGAAGAAAACTTGTCAAATGTAAATGGGTCTACAGAAATAAGTATGCATTAGATGGAAGTGTTTAAAGACTTAATGCAAGGTTAGTTGCCAAATTTTTTTCTCAAGTTGAAGGGATTGACTACAATGAAACCTTTGCCCCTATAGCAAAAATGAACTCCATCCGCCTTGTTCTTTCCCTTGCAGCCTTACATAACTGGGAAGTCCATCAAATGGATGTCAAGTTTGCCTTCTTACATGGTGATTTACATGAGGAAATTTACATGGAACAACCTCCTAGATATGTTTAGAATAACTCTAGCCTTGTTTTTCTCCTTAAGAAATCCTTATATGGCCTTAAGCAAGCTCCTAGAGCTTGGTATGCCAAAATGGATAGCTTTCTCCT
>LPNX010482253.1:52480-84117 GCA_001517045.1 Pseudotsuga menziesii
AGGTTGACAGAGAGGAGGACGAACTTTCAAGCTCGACGGATTCCTGTGTGGACCCCCGCAAGGGTCAATCTTGTGCAACACATGAACAACGAGATATCCCGTGCTGTTGACTTCTGGACGACGCGAACGTTGGAATCCTTTGTAACAAATTTTTCCATTGACACGAGCACCTCTTTCAGCGAAGCCGAACGACAGTTTTTCAAAGGTCCCCGTGGTAAGTTTTTGAATTTATTAAGCTTAAGGATTAAAATACTATTGGCTGAAAAGGGTATATTGTTGTTTGAATCGGACTGTTATTTTAGTCGTACTAACATATGTTTGCAAGTGACACTCCCTTCGACGAGAAAAGCAGGTTGCTGCGAAACGGAAAAAGGTATAAGCGATATTTTGACTCCTCTTCCTTAGGTCAGGTTACCGCGTCCACCCCTGTAAACCCTGACGAGTCAGATTCTGAAGACGACCCTTCGGTTGGAAACCCTCCGATCACCCCGCAACGCCGCTCCGCTACCCCTGAAATTCCATCGCAGTCTGAGAGTCAACCAGGCCAGTCTGCCCCCGTAAATCCCCCCCCATCCACATCCTGTCCCCCTCCCAACCCCCCCAGAAACTCCATGGCCCACCTCGTTGATGACATTAAACTCCCCATATTTAAAGGCACGGGATCAGAAGACCCAGAACAGTTCTGGTTTCTCTGCGAAGCGGTATGGAACGCGAAGAAAATTACAGACCCGGATGTGCGAGCTGCGCAGCTCATTACTTCTTTTCAAGACCAGGCTCTGACATGGTTCATGAAATTTTCCAGCACTTAGAGCCCTACTTTAGGCGAGATCAAGGCGGCCATAATCAAAGAATTTAACAAGCCTAAATCAGAGTCACAGAGCATCACTGAACTCAAGGATATTCAACAGCGGCGCGGCGAATCAGTCTGGGACTTTGATCAGAGATTCAAAGTTCTACTGGACCAAGTCAGCTTTACGATTAGTCCTGTGCAGCACAAGGAATGGTTTATTACAGCATTGTTGCCACATATCTGAACTCCACTCATGCAATAGAAGGTTGCTGACCAGCAAGAGGCTCTGGAAATCGCAATGAAACTAGAGACTGCCCCTATCGGAGATGACTCTGGGATTGCTCAAATCCAAGCGCAGCTAGCTGCGATGGCCCTAGAACTTCACAAGATGAAAAAGGGAAAACCTGATCACGAAGAGGTTTGGTGTACGCAATGTCAGACCGAAGGTCACGACAAGGAACGGTGCCCTCTGGTAAACAAGTACCTGCAGACCGGTGCACCGAACCCCTTTCCACCACAAGTTCTCTATTGTGAGCTCTACAGAATGACAGGTCAACACCGACCTGAGAACTGTTACCTACTGCAAAGGTATGGGCAGGGACCTAAGAACTCCTACTGTAAATTTTGCAAATCTGTAGGTCATAATGAGGATGAGTGCCGCACCTATGATGCCTACCGGGTGCACACTGAAGGCCCAAATAACGATAGTTATGGTTACCAGGGGGGTGCCTCTGGACGAGGTACTTCTGGAGGCCGTGGAGGCATGGCCGGGTGAGGCCGAAGCCAATTTGTGTGTTACAATTGTAACCAAGCTGGGAATTTGGCTCGCGACTGTCGGAACCCCACTACGACGTGTCGGTATTGCCGTGCCGTAGATCATGTGATTGAGCAGTGCCCCCAGTTGATCGCTAAGATTCAGGCATGACAGACTACCCCTACTCAGAGCCTCCAAATGATTTCTATGGAGCCCCGCCCGGTGGCAACCATCAATGTCGTTACACGAAGTGGAGTTACGACACACATCCAAAAGACGCCAAACCGACCTGTCGAAGCTCTAGTTCGTAAGGCTCCTGAGAAAATTCCTGCATTTGATATCATCAGAGAGAAAGAGACATTCATGGAGGCCAAGAAAGATTTTGCTGGCCCTAGCCCACCCAGCGCGCCTACGCAGCCTCAGTCGCCACCCTGCGACGCATCGCTGGATAAAGTAAGTATACTATATACCTTTTTGCAAAGTTGCCTCAAACTTTTAAGAAATCAAGCTGCGCTGAATGAGCTGCAGAACGTCATCGCTTCCTGCGAATCTCTGCAAAGTTGTGGTCAAGACAAAACTGTTCATCGAGTCAGCAGGACCGGTAGGGAAATGCGCTTGAATGCTCAGATAGGGGCATATGATATGAACGATGTTATTCTGGACTTAGGGTCCGATGTAAATGTTTTAACCAAACAAACCTGGGAACAAATGGGGAAACCTACCCTTGCCTGGTCCCCTATACAGTTGAGGCTAGCCAACCAGCAAAAGATTGTACCTTTAGGAAGATTCCTGGATCTCCAAATAGATATTGACGGAGTCAGTACCTTCGCGGACTTCGAAGTAATTGAGATCATTGATGACAGCAACCCTTACCCGGCCCTGTTAGGAATTGAATGGGCAATGGCAAATGCCGCAGTCATCAACCTAAAGAAGAGACAGATGGTCTTTGAAGGGAAAGACTTCAGGGTCATCCTACCCCTGGATCCTTCATAAGGGGAACGGTACACCGAGCCACTCCGCCATGAGGATCAAGCTGATGTGGAACCTATATCTACTATCACGGCGCAGGAAGAAGGTTATGCGGATCCTCCGGATGTAGGGCGGGAGTCCGGTAGCTCCTGTATGACGGACTCTGAAGATGAATTAGAAAGTTGGCAACACTGATTATCTGAGCACCATAGGGGAAGCAATGCCTACCTTACCAAGTCTCTCAGATGGGTCGACTCACAAAACCGAAATATACCTGTGTATGATGGTTCGATAGATCCTGAACTGTTTATTGCACAATTCTTGGATCAGATACCTGACCTACAGAAAATGGAGGCCCTAGAGTCAGCATTCAGAGCCACAACAGTCAGATGTTGGACGAGCCATAAGAAGCAGATCCCTACCTGGGAAGCATGTCAGAAGCTCCTTCACCTACGGTTCTCAGACCAGTTGGCAACGGTGCGAAGTAAGTTTGATGGAAAAAATTGCCCCCATGACCACTTAAGCAAATGCTACGAGGCATGGAAGTATGTCCCTCAGGATGAGTGGGTACATAGATTTGTGCACACGCTGGGACCATTAGCGAAGAACTGGTATGCGGAGGCTGAACTTCGCCAAGATACTGTAAGTTGGGATTGTCTTGTTCATAGCTTTGTCAATACTTTTTCTACTAATGATGTCTGTCCAGCCCTAGACGCAGCTATTAGGATCATCAATACTAAGGTATTTAACGATCAAGAAGTGACAGAAAATCACCCTGATTGGGCCACACAAGAAACCTTCGCAGTTGAATGTTATAACTTCACAGTCGACGAAGAAGAGGATCCGCGTCATCTTGATATCCCTGAGTCATAAGGATATTGTGGCGTGCATGGACCGGCGGTCGAAGTTCCCGAAGTGACACAGCCCTTGAATACGCGCACAGTTAACATTGGATCCGAGGCACAGCCTAATTTTGCTACCATTGGTGACTATTGGGATGATGAGATGGTAAGCAAGGTAACTCAACTGCTCCACGAATACCAAGATTTGTTTCCGACAAAGTTCTCTGAAATGAAAGGTATCTTGGGAGATATCGGAGTAATGAAGATCCCCCTGAAGCCTGATGCCAAGCCTGTGAAGCAGCGCCCTTATAGATTGAATCCAAAATATAAGGAAAAGGTTAAGCTAGAGTTGGAAAAGATGCTTGCTGCAGGAATAATCGAACCTGTTGAAGAATCTGAGTGGGTCAGCCCTATGGTCGTCCAGGAGAAGAAGACTAAGGGTGAAATACGAATCTGTGTCGATCTAAGGAAACTCAATGATTCCTGTCTGCACGACCCTTTCCCCACTCCCTTTACAGATGAAGTGCTCGACAATGTCGGAGGTCAAGAAATATACTCTTTTACCGATGGTTTTTCGGTCTACCATCAGATCCGAATTGCTCCAGAGGACTAACACAAGACAACCTTTGCTACCGAAATGGGATCCTTCCAGTATACTGTCATGCCCTTCGGGTTGAAGAATGCACCTGCCATATTTTCCCGAGTAGTCATCTCTGCCTTTAAGGAATACATACATAAATTTTTAGAAGTTTACTTTGATGACTGGACTATTTTTGGGCTAGTAAAAGACCATATAACTAGTTTGAGACTTATGTTGGACAAATGTAGACAGCACCAAATCTCCTTGAATTTAAAAAAGTGCATCTTTTGTGCGCCTTTTGGCATTCTACTTGGTCATGTGGTATGCAAGCAGGGATTGATGATGGACCCTGCAAAGATCGCTATTATTGTGAACCTGCCACCTCCAAAATCCGTCAAACAACTTCGAACAACGCTTGGTCACACCGGCTACTATAGGAAATTTATCCAAGGATATGCCAAGATTACCGCCCCAATGGAGAGGCAGCTAAATAAAGATATTAAGTTCGAATGGACTCCCGAATGCCAAGCAAGCCTCGACATTCTGAAAGACAAAATGGTCACCGCCCCTATCCTAGTATTCCCTGACTGGAACAAGGAATTTCATGTGCATGTGGATGCATCCTCTATTGCTTTAGGTACTGTGCTCGCTCAGCCAGGCGCAGGTAATATCGATCACCCTATCTCTTTTGCCAGCAGGAAGTTGTCTATAACGGAGAAAAATTATACTACGACAGAACGCGAAGGTCTTGCTATGGTATATGCATTACAAAAATTTCGGCATTATCTTCTAGGATCTCATTTTAAGATGTTTACTGACCACTCTGCTTTGAAGTACTTAGTTAACAAACCTGTGCTAGGAGGAAGAATATGAAGATGGTTAATTTTATTTCAAGAATATGATTTTGAGATCATTGTTAAGCCTGGAAGACTTAACCTAGGACCTGACCACTTGTCGAGGCTCGAGTCAGGCGAAGAACCTACCAATATGGACGAAGGCCTCCCCGATGCACAATTATTTGCTATACAGATAGTTGATGAATATTTCCAGGATATTGCTCAGTATTTGTCTACAGGTATCCCCCCTTCAGAGATGACCACACAGCAGAAGAAGCAGTTGGTGGTTCGAGCCGCGGACTTCACTTTAATAGCAGGGCAGCTGTATAAAATGGGACCAGATGAGATACTGCGCAGACGTGTTTTGGAACACGAAAAACCTCTTATATTAGCGGAAGCACACTCTGGTGCAGCAGGAGGTCACTATGCAGGCAAAGCCACAGCGCAGAAGATTTTGACAGCCGGTTTATGGTGGCCCACACTTCACAAAGATGCAAGAGAATATTGCCACAGCTGCGACATATGTCAGAGGACAGGTAAACCATCTAGGAGGGATGAAATGCCCCTAACTCCGCAAGTAACATTGCAGGCCTTTGACAAATGGGCCATTGACTTTGTTGGTCCTATCAACCCCCCTGCAAAAAAGTCAAGAGCTAGATACATCATTACAGCAACTGATTATCTTACCAGTTGGGCCAAAGCTCAACCAGTCAAGACCTGTAGCGCTGCTACTGCTGCGAAGTTCATCTTCGACAACATATTATCCATCTTTGGGTGTCCCAAAGTTCTTATGAGTGATCAGGGATCACATTTCCTGAACAGGAATATTGAAGTATTGACTGAAGAATTTCAGGTGTATCATCAAAAGAGTACCGCATATCACCCACAAGCAAATGGGACTGTCGAATATTTTAACAAAATCCTTGAGCATGCCTTGACAAAGGTTTGTAACGCTAATAGGAATGATTGGGATCTTCGAATTCCAGCGGTGCTATGGGCTTACAGAACTACTTGCAAGAAGCTGACAGGCCATACACCCTTTCGACTAGTTTATGGGCAAGAAGCTGTCATGCCCATGGAATACATTGTTCCCAGCCTCTGGATATCTACTTTCACCGAGATGGATGACCCAACCATAATCACAGAGAGACTGAAACAGATATTAGAACTTGAAGAGGATAGATTTGTCGTAGGATTCCAACAACAGGTGCAGAAAACTCGAGAAAAAGCGTGGCATGACAGACACATCAAGAAGAAACATTTTCAGCAGGGTGATCTTGTGCTCCTTTATGACAGCAAATTCATGAAGTTCCCTGGAAAGTTTAAGACACATTGGAAAGGACCGTATGTAGTACAAAAAGTGACTGATGGGGGTGCATTCCAACTAGCCAAGTTAAATGGTGAGCTTTTCCCCTCTATGATAAATGGGAGCTGTTTAAAAAAGTACACGGATAGGCCAGGTACTCAGAATAAGAGGTAGCACCAACCAAATAAGTAAGATGCTTGTCTCCCTATGGATTATCGTAGTCTGTTTTGTCTACAGGATGCAAAGCTACAAGTTGGTCGTAGGTCGCAGGGTCAGGTTGTGTCGAATTCGAAGGTTGTCAAGGTGTGTCGCAGCCCAAAATGTGACGGATGGGACATACTGCATTCGGCGGCGCTGGCACGAGAGTTGCTCTCATTACTGGTCATAATGAGATTTTGGGAAAATCCGGCGCTGTGTGGAGCATATTTCCGGAACTTTGTCAGATTTGGCATCATTACTGCACCATGATACCAAATTCCGCCTCGGGATTCTATAAGGAGCCATCTCGACCTGTGTTTTCTGCCTGAAGCACATCTGTGACATATTCAGCCCGAACTATGTCGAACGACTGTAACATTCAGGAGCTAGTACGGGAAGTAAGGGACAGAGGTCTGCAGCACCTTCTAAGTACCCCGCCAGCACAGCTCTACTTGGCTAAGTACATTGACAGGCAGGAGTTTGCTCTAAATTTGCAAAGACGACTAGGAGTTTGCTCTAACGTAGAGCAACCAAGGGCGTGAGGCCTCGCAGAAAGACTCTGGGGAATCCCATCAAGCAGTCTTTTGGCATAATAGAACCATGCTAGCTATACTCCTCTCGCAGTGGGACACGCAATCCCAGGGGACCCCAAAGTCATGGATGGTCATGTATCGGCCATCGCCGTGAAGGATGGTGTTGCAGGTGGTCGCGACGGCTTTCATCAGTAAAACTTCTGCAAAGGATAGAAGTACGCAGCCGGTAGCAGCATGGAGAGCTTCAGCAAGCAGTACACTATGTCTCATCAGCAAAATTCTGCCACCAGAGAAGCTGAAGAGTGTCCCGGGACGGGGCACTAGTGAGTCTTAGGGGCCTGTTGGGGCGCGTACCCTAAGGATTACTAGTTGTGGTAACTTCGCGGCTGTTGGTAAGCGGAGTTATGGGTCAAGATAGTATTAGGGGTGTCAAGGTAAGTCAAAACCCTCCTTTTTGTAATAAACCCGTGGTTTAAATCCAGGGTTTAGGGTTTTTTGGGTGCCCATGTTTTAAGACCATGGTTTTGTAAAAATGCGCAGTATAAATAAGCGCTTGTGTAAAGAAGATAGGTTAGGTTTTATGATGTAAGAAAGATTAAGACAAAGATAAGGTTGATTGTGAAAGGTTAAGTCCCAGCTGTGTGCATGGACGACCTCTGCAGCTGAGTGCGCAGAGGGTTTTTGTAAGAAGAGAAAGAAAGATCTGCAGCTGTGTGCGCAGAGGCCTGCTACTGTGTGCGCGGTTTTTAGAGAAAGAAGGGATCTGCATCTGAGTGCGCAGATCAAACTGTGGTTTTTGTAGCAAGTTGAATAAAACACAGTTTGTGGATGTAGCCCCTACACTGGGGGTGAACCACGTTATATCCGGTGTCGTGGTTTCTTGTGTTGTTTCTGTTCTGTTATCTTTTATGCATTAATAACTGTATACATCTGATAAATTAGATCACTGTCAATATTTAGCTTCGCTGTGAATTCCCTGTAGTGGGTTGAGCAAGTAACGACTGTTTATTTATCCGCGAAGTTGTATATGAATGAATGGTAAAGCTTTTATAGTATTGATTAATAAGATTATTAAGGCTAAGGTACAGTAATCCCCCTCTCGGCTTGCAGAAACCTGATTCTGCGGCACCCCATAGCTGTTTCGGGTGAGACTGCAACCTGCGCGCAGGTTGTTGCCGAAAGGGCCAACACTGTGGGTCTTTTGTTGGTGCGACACAAAAGGTTTAAACCCGGGTCTGCCCTATTGCCCAACAGAAGCATCAGGAATGGTCTTTGCACTACAAAATTATCGACACTACCTACTAGCTAACCCATTTGTATTCTATACTGACCACCAAGCACTAAAATACCTTGTCAATAAGCCACTACACCATGGAAGAATATTTCGTTGGATACTTCAGACCAGGTAAGTTAAATGTCGGTCCTGACCACTTATCCCAAATCGACACAGGGGAGGAACTGACAGGAGTCGAAGATGACTTACCGGATGCACATCTATTTCAAATAGAAGCAGTCTCGACAGAGTAAGAGGAAATAGCTCAATTTTTAGAAGATGGACAAGCACCAGAAGGTATGAGTACAAAGAAGAAATAAATTTTAGCCATGAAAGTTGCACCATATAGCATCATAAATGGATTCTTGTACAAAATGGGCTTGGACGACATCCTTAGGAGGTGTGTACTGGAACATGAAAGAAATAATATCATGCATGAAGCACATTACGGACCTGCTGGAGGACACTTCCAAGCAGACACGACTGCAAAGAAAATCCAACAATCAGGGTTGTGGTAGCTGACACTTCACCAAGATTGCAAAAATTTTGTAAGCCAATGTGACCGATGTCAACGACTAGGTTCACCCCTGCCTAGCACAGAAATGCCTTTGATATCAGTAAACCCAAGTTTGACATTTGAAATTTGGGCTATCGACTTCATAGGACCATTTCCCATACCAGAAAAAAGAACAGGTGCAAGGTACATAATAACTACAGTCGAGTATGTAACCAAATGGGAAGAGGTAGAACCAGTCAACACATGTTCTAGTGAAATAGCTGCAAAATTTCATTATCAAAATATTATCACCCAATTTGGATGTTCACTAACCCTAATCAGTGACCAGGGAACACACTTTATCAATAGAACTAACAAATCCCTAACATACCAGTTCCAAATCAACCATTGTCGGAGTACAGCATACCATCCTCAATCGAATGGAGCAAATGAAGCATTTAACAAAACACTAACAAAAGGATTAACAAAAATATGTAATGCAGACAAAGATGTATGGGATGAAAAGATACCTATAGTACTATGGGCATACATAACAACATACAAACGTTCAACCGACCAAACCCCCTTTCGACTTGTTTTTAGACAAAAAGCAGTAGTTCCACTACACTTCCTACAACAGACACCTATTATCGCAGAGATTTTACATGTCGATGTCGAACAAGGAAGAAAGGACCGACTATTGCAACTAACTAAGCTCAAAGAACACCGACTATTGGCGATACAACATTAAGAAATCCAGAAACAGAAACAAAAAGCATGGCACGACAGAAACATCAAAAACAAAAACTTGTCGATAGGAGACCTTGCTTTACTTGAATAGTTGAGTAAAAGGAAAACCTAAAAAGCTCCATACAAAATGGATGGGACATTATGTTGTCGAAGAAATACATGCCAATGGATCAGTCCAGCTAAGGACGTTACAGGCATAGTATTTTGGAAACTCATTAATGGGGCCCGACTAAAACGTTACAGAAACTATAAAAAAAAAACACATATAACATCCATAATGGTTAAATAAAAGATATAAAAATCTAAAAATCCAAAAAGCAAAATAGTACCGATACACGCACAAAACTATGGCAGGGAAGACCATTTTAAAAATCAACATCATGCCCATCGACACGATACCATCGACCACTTTCATAACCGACATCGACTGACAACCTCGATAGTCCCATCGTGCATTCATGACTTCGAGCGCCAAAACCAAATCACCATTAAAACACACTCAAGTGTTCTTGTTGGACCATCACGTCCACCATTAATAAACTCCTCGTAAAAAACATCCAATGCTTCAACTATAAATACTGAACCGCCAAAGGATCATTCATCGCAATTCAAACAGAGAGAGCAACAGAGCAACCAGAGGACTAAAATCCAAGAACACCGAAGTAAAATCGACAAGCAGAGGTCGGCACCGACAAACCACTAGAAAGAGCTTATCAGTTGTTTTAGAGCGTGGTGTCAGCGCTGCAGACACAAATTCAGGACACAAAAGAGGAGCAGAAAGAAGAAACTGTTCGACTATTGATGGAGCAGCACAGCCTTTTTAGAAGCATACAAGGTGTTGCAAGATCACATGGAGGAGTCTGTCATCACAGAAGAAATACTGCGAGACTGGTCTGCTTACTACAGGCGAGTCTATAAGCAAACTAGGAAGACCCGACAGGAGATCCAAGCGCTTGAGAAAAGGAAAAGCACTAACGCAACACTTAGAAGCACAATTGAAGATCAAATAGTGCTTGAAACAGCCAAACTGCAGAAGTTCAAGTGAGAAGCACATCAGTGGGTGCAACAAGCCATTCCAAACCTGGAAAAAGTAGACATGATCTGCCCGCAGATGAAAAGAATACTGGAGACAACAGAGAAAAAGGACCAGCTTATGGGTCCTGACATGGAAAAAATAGCGGAAGTTTCCATACCAAAGAAAATGTTGATCTTATCCAGTCTTACTACACTAACCATCGACATACAATTTTTTTTTTTAGAGTTGGACGGATTTCCAACATCAGCTGGCAGTGACAGCTGAAGCAATTGTCGAAGTCTGTGTATAGAAAATACCAACCATCAGACCTTACAGCCCATGAATACCAAGCACAAAGAATGACTACTTAGATGGACAAAGAAATTTTGGGTACCTCCTTGTTTCTTCGGGACAAAGAAAAATTTTGTTCATGGGGGAGATGTTGGAGGAGCAAGTCGGTAAGCCGACTTGAATGATAGCCGACTTAGTTGATCAGTCGACTACTTAGAGATTAGGTCGGCCACCTAAGGTCATGTCAGTTGAGTGAACCGACAGGTAGTTATTTGTAACTATTTGTAATTCATATATATTAGGCTATTGAGTCAGATGAGAACTCGATCAGTTCTCTATATTGTATGGACCTTCTCAGGTTAATATAATATGTTATTATATCTACTTTTTTTTATCTCTTGTCTCTATTATGTATGTATGTTTTAGTATGTATTATTGGTAACCTTATATGATCTTTGAGATTACAACAAGATTCTAACTATATATTTTTTGAATAAATTTGTTATTGTTTTCTATTTTTAATTCATTTTTAATTTTACTTGTTTCAAATTTGTATAAAACATAGGTCATTTACTGAGCTATAACTTTTTACTGGCTCACCTATTTCGGAAACAAAAAAGAAACCGCACAAGAATACAAGAATACATAAAAAAAAACAAATGATTGATTATGTTAAGACCATGATAGGGTGGCACAACACTCGACCATGTCATTTTAGGGATTCACTGACTTCTTTAATTTAAAAAATATATAAAATTAACTTTTAAAATTTTGGAAAAATAGTCATGGATAAAATTCGCTTGTTACCTACCACTCCACATGTTTTTTTTCACAAAATTTAACAATTTACATACGAAATTGGTGGACCAACGCGAACATATGCATTATGTTTTAGAGAAAAAATAACATAACAAACTTAAAAGAATGCCATTTTGGGGTAGTTATACCTATTTTCCATAAATTAAAGTTATATATTCCACAAGGTAATCAGATTGTATGTGTTTGATTTTTTTTACACCTAATTTTAAATAGTTTTGTAGGTACCTCTAATAATTGGTTTTAATGATCATATTTTTGTTTTTCCAGCATTGCATTGTAACTAACACGTCATTCTAGGCTCTGACAGCTTATTCCCTTCAAAATCGGTTAATTCATATGCCCCTTTCTTCAAAAATTTCAACATGACATAGGGTCCTAACCACATAGACCTGGATTTTCCTACCTATAGGGGTTCTTTGTCCTAATCCCGGAGCAATACGAGCTCCCCTTCAGAAAAAACCCTAGGTTTGACCGATTTATCATATTGACTTTTAACCCTATTTTTATGAGTCTCGTTTGATGTCAATGCATCTCTATGTTGTTCATCTAGATGTTCTAAATTTAGCAAATGTTCTTCCAGTTTAGTCGTATTAGGTAACACATGAATGGAAATTTTTAATGATGGGATTTTCGATTCAACCGAGGTTACTGCTTCCACCCCATTAACAAGTCAGAAAGGTGAGAATCCCATGGTAGTTTTCACATTGGTTCGATAAGTCCAAAGTGTATGATACAGCATGATGTGCCAATTTGACCAGGCTGTGTTGATAGTACGCTTGAGAATAGTCTTCAAGGTCTTATTGATTGCTTGAACCTGACCATTCGCTTGCAGGTAGAAAGAAGACGAATGTTCTTGTTTAAACCCTAGCATAGTATCCAATTCGGTCATTATGATGTTTTGGAAATGACTGCCATGGTCAGTGACAATCTCTTTAGGAATAGCAAAACGTGTGATAATCTGGTTGAAAACGAAAAAAGCTGCAGTTTCCCCATTAGCCTTAAAGGTGGGCATTGCCTCTGCCCATTTTGTAAAGTAATCTACAGCGACAATGATGTATTTGTGCCCTCGATCTGAGACTGGATTGCACGTCACATAATCTATCCCCCACTTGGTGAAGGGGCCCACTGCGATGATGGGAAACAGTGGAGCAGGATGCGACCACATATTTCTGGTGTAAAGATGACAAGGATGACAACGCTTCATGACTTCCACACAATCCTTAAAGATTGTAGGCCAGAAATAACAAGCACACAAAATATTTTGGGCCATTTCTAAGCCAGATAAATGACCCCCACATGATGCTCTGCTATGGGATTCATTTAGGACACTCTAAGCCTCTTTGTGAGTGAGGAACCTATGCAAAAGAGAGTCTACCCCTCTACGGTATAAACTATCCCCGATGATGAGGTATTTTTTCGCATGTACGCATAGTTTGCGTCATTCTTCTCGCAACAAAGTTGCAGGACACTTCAGAGTCTGGAGATAGAAAAGTATATCTCCATACCAAGGTTCAGAGGTGAAAATTAGAAAAATGTGCTCATATGGGAATGAGTCTTCTTCAATTGCTACATCTTCTTCTACCGAAAATTCTGTAATAAGCTCTGCAAAAACTAAGGATTTTTTCGATTTGGTATATTGAAAATCCAAGTCAAACTCCTGGAGAATGACTATCCATTTGTTGAATTTTCCTCCAACTATGCGTTGGGACAAGAGTTACTGGAAAGTATTGACATCTACCACTATTGTCGTAGTCCTCAGTAAGATGTAGTGACGTAACCTCTGCACAGCATACACAACTGCTAAAGCCAACTTTTCAACGTGGGAGTACCATAGTTCAAGGCCATCTAAAGCATGACTAAGGTAATAGAGGACATGCTCTTGGAGCTTATCATCTTGCTGGACTAGAATTACCCCAATGGTCGACTTGGATGCGGCCAAATACAATATGAAATCATGAGAGTAATCTGGTGGATGCAACAAAGGGGCTGGCAACAAATATTTCTTTAATGCCTCGAACGCAAGTTATGCAGTTTCATCCCATACAAATGGGGTGTCCTGCTTCAACATGCGCATGAAACCTTTGGTGATCTTGGCATAATTTATGATAAAACATCAAATAAAGTTATACTTTCCTTGCAGGCTATGAAGTTTCCTGATGGAACGATGAGGAGACAGATTTACAATGGCCTCAAGTTTCAAAGGATCCACCAGAATAAATTTGTTAGAAACTATCGACCCGAGAAACCTACCTGACTCGACACAGAAAACAAACTTGTGGGGATTCAAGCGTATTTTGTAATTATTGCATCGTTCAAAAATTAAGTGCAAGTGATTTGGATGATCGACTCTCTTACGAGAATGCGGAGGCATATCATCTAGGTAGGGTTCGACAATAGACTTGATGTCACGGAAGGAAAATTTCATTTCCCACTAAAAGGTAACCCCTAAATTTTTCAATCCAAAAGGAATTTTCTTGTACGCAAATGTACCCCAATGAAAAATTAAAGTCGTTTTATGTTGGTCTTCCTGCTTGATTTGAATCTGATTGCACCCGAAAAAACCATTCATAAACGAAAAAACCTCACTCCCCACACAAGCATTAATGATTTGATCTATGAATGGTGTGGGGTAGTTATCCTTAGGACAAGATTTGTTTAAATCAAGAAAGTCAGTACATACATGTATCATCCCTTGACTTTTATCCACAGGAACATGATTAGATACACATTCTGTCAAAGCGATTGGGTAAATAAAACTAGCTTTCAGCAGCTTTTCCACTTCAGCCTTAATGTTTGTCGCTTTACGTCGATTGACAGGTCTAATTTTTTGTCGAACTGGTTTGGCATCAAGATAGGTTTGTATTTTATGTTAGAATATCGATGGATCTATGCCTGGCATATCCTCATATGACCAGGAAAACACATCGCAGAACTCCTTAAATAACGTCGTATAGATATCAATCTCCTTCGGAGAGCAGTTTTCCCTGTTATATACATTTTCCACAACATTGGAGTTTGCAGAGATGTTCATAGGGATGGTAATGGAAATTTTTTCCATATTCCCCTCGGTAAATATTCCCTCCCTTGGTAAGGGATTGATCGGTATATCAGCATCACCTGCCAATCTCACATGGAACTCTTGATTTTCAATCCTGCTTAACTCTGGAAGAAAATAGGATCTATGGTGAAGATCTTTGTAGATCTTATCTCGCCCACTCATGGCTTCCAAAATGGCTTCGTATGAAGGAAAAACCATGTCTAAGAAGGCGTTAGTATACATATAGGCTTCTTCTGACTCTTCTGAGACTTTAGGAGGAACCGGAACGAGATCAACAGTGGTGTTACTGATAGATTTATAAGCTACTTCCACTATCAATAATGGCACTTCAGGTTCGTAATGGGAAGGAAGGAACTAAGGATCCATTCTATTGACAATCGTTGCAATAGATTTCCCTACACTAGTAGAACCTAAGTAGCTTATCAGGGTCGGGATATCGAATGTTCCCATTAATGATGAATACATTCCAGCCCCTAAGCTCTCTGACACAGGTTTGACCTAATCAACCAATGGCATAGTGGACTCATTAGTTTCCATACGTCCCTTCTGATTGAAACTAAGTTGGTCAACAGTAACCAACTTTCCTTCATGCGCAAACACCACCACTTGAAGAACGACTGAGAAAAATGCACACATGGCATAAATCCAACTTCTCCCCAGAAGCAAGTTATAATTCAATGGAGCATCAATCACCTCTACTTCAACAGACACTGCTTTCCTTGCCAGCTTAATCTCAAAAGTTGGTAGGATACCATGTGGACAAAATGACCTTCTGTCGAAAGCAGTAAGCAAGGTGTTCAATGGAACTATATCTCGAGATCCAAGAGCCTTCTAGCAAGATAAATACATGACACATGTGGAAGAACCCTTGTCAACAACTATCCTTCCAATGGTTTTTCCACCATGGATGATCTCTATTGATAAAGCCACATGATACATCAAGCAAATTTAGACATCAGACAAATTAAACTTTGCCATAAGGCTTGATGAATCCATACTACCTAAGTCTACCAAGAGTGCATCTCGCTGGGCGGGACAACTCTGTAGCACCTCTAAAGTTGACATTGCACAAGGGGTTTGGGATAAATCTTCAACTACAGAGTAATTGGCTACAGCCCTCGCATTGGGATTATGCAATGCTTTCTTAAATACACCTTTCGGTATCTTAGGCATAGGTTCAGCAGGATTTTCGATTGTAAAAGGGTTAGAAGTTTCACCTATAGACTTACCCTTCTCCGAAGCCTCCGTCTCATAGTTCTTGTTTCTATTTTGGAGCAAGGTATGGGATCAAACCATGTTGATATATTTTTGGTCAGGGGAATTAGAAGTGCCCCTAGCTATGTTAGAAACTGAAACTACATTCTATCCTTAGGGAAAATGATCCTTTAGGATAACTGGTTGTTGAATTTTTAGCAGCTTCTGAGCTTGATCTATAAGAGGGCATTGATGGGTTAGGTGATCTTCCTGGCCCAACTTACAGGGAAATTTCACCTTTTTCTTCTCCCCCCCCCCCCCATCAACATTATGTGTTGGTTTAGGCTTGTTTTGGTTTCCCTCACCTTTCTTCCCCTTTTTCTTTTTCCCACTGGGCTACTGATTTCCCTTTTGGGAGGATTGAGCAAAAACATTTTTGTTTTTGGGTGAGGGGGAAGCCTTTGCTACCTCCGTTGTAGATTGTTTAACAAACAACTCATGGAGATGTGGTACCCCAAGACATCGTAAGTTCTCTCTGTAACAGAATTGGCGACTCCACTGGGGATTTCCTAGTAGTTGTCCTTTGGGGGTTTTCTATCGGCATTCAATGGCTTTGAAATGCTCTTTTTTTCTTGCTTCCGTGTCGGGTCCGGGGGCATGTTTTCCTGGTAGTGTCTGATTGGTGTGAAGTTTTTCTCTACTTGTCTGTTTTCCTTTATCTTTATGCACCTTTCTTCCTGTACATGAGTTTTGAACTCACGGTCGCATATATACGTGGGTTTCACTGCTATTTCTACGTACACACACGGGTTTACTGTGAACAGTCACGCATGCCCTTAGTTTTTCCTTTTAGAGGAATTTGAATGTTTTCTGGGTGAATTTTGATGATTGCTAAGTCTCCTTTGATACTGCTAGAGTCTGTATACACCTTTGTTTCTGACCAAAGACGAATTTTGAGGGTAATTTTTTTTTTTTAAAGAATGTTCTTGTCATTGCATTTTTTATTTTTTGTTTTGGGATTAGTGCATTAGATTTCTTTTACCTTAGTGCTTTGCTTGAGTGTGCTTGCAGAGTCTGGGGGTTGTAGAATCATTCTTTTGCTTTTATATCTCATTTTTATTTCAAAAAATCCAAAATATTTACTTATCATCATGCATTGCATCTTGCATTTTGCATAGTACTTGCACTAGATTTGCTTTGGGGTATTAGTCAGGATTTCATATAGGAAAGATTGCATTTATCATTTGAAGAAAATTGTGCATTTCACATAGTAGCATACCCTATTTTTCATGGACAAAATGCATTTGCATTGATTGTTAGGTGTGCATTTTACTTCATGTTGTGTCATAATGCCATTAGTTGCATGGCCATATACCTATTTTGAGTAATAAAGACAATTAAAATCAACATTTAATTAAAATGAACTACACTATTTTATTTGATAGGGTTCACCAACAAGATTAGGTTTTAGGGTCTTGGAATATTTCATTGTGAGTTAATTCTCCAAGACCACTAAACAACAACATGTATGTGTCTGTCCAGGTGAGTGTGTGAAATTCCTTGGTATAACCAGTGTTTCTCAGGATCCTCCTCTCAAAAGGGAGCTAAGCACGAGGCAGTGTGAGTGGTTATTGATTGGGATGCCCCTTAGTCATAACTGAGTAGCACCGAAGATATTTCCAGGATTGTATTCGTATCTGGGGGCTCTTTCGAGAGTTTCAGGCTTTGCTACCCTGCCCATATGATCAATCCCGCCTATGACTGTTCGCCTGAGCATTGATTATATTGAGGTGACCTTAGTGGCCTTACCTAGGATATAGAGGGGGTACTTTGCAAGGGTTATTCTGTGGGTGTCCCGACGAGGTTGGGGTCGGACATCACAGTCGCTTTACGTGTTGAATATGAGGGCCACAATAATTGGCTACGTACCTCCGCTTGTTGTGTATGGGAGTCTCAAGCCTCTCCTAGGAGAGACATACCTACTTAATTCAGGAGCTCACTTATCCTACCCTTGATTGCTTGTGGTTGGCTTTAGATTTTCTTGGTGATTGCTCTGTGCACATTAGCTTGCCTAAGGTTTGCATAGATAGAGAGTCTTTGATATTTTTTGGGTCATTGTGGATTCGGGTGCGGCTCCTTGCTGTTATCGTTGCTTAGCAATACTTCCGCCTTCTACATCTCCTCCTCCTTTGGGAGAGAGAAATATACAGTCCAGGTGAACTACTTCGCACATTGATTCACACACTATTGGAGACCATATAGAAGGTATTCCTGAACCACCTTCTCCCATTCATGTGAAAGATGGGGAGTTTAATCCTAACTATGATCCTTGACCCAACTTGATTGAGTTAGGTCCTATGATTTCTAAGATAGGAACCTTTCATGATAGACCTACTTACTCTAGGGTTGATTCCCCATTGATGCATCCCCAGTATGGAATGCCGGAGGATGACGAGACTCATTTTGAACCCGCGAGCACTAGTTATGGTAGTTATGGTATGTCTGGTTTTCTCACACATGATTTGGCATTCCATGTCGAATTTGAGTTTGAGCCTAACACTATGCATGGGGGCACTCTCATTCCTTACCATGCGGAGAGGTTTGGGAGCACAAGTCACATTGCACCTTCCATCCCAGCGGTGGAAACTATATCACATATTCCTCCTAGGTCTAGGGTTAGTGATCCTATTAGGATACCAGATCCGAGACAAGTGAATATAGGGAATAGAACGTACATAATTACACAGATCCCTTCATCCTCTGTCCCTAGTTCTTCGAATGTTCACCCTCCACCTCATTCACATGGTTCTTCGGGCCGGAATGTTGCTACGAGTTATGTCCGTACTCCTGTTACTAGACCAGTTGTGTCTCAGGTACATGCACCGCCTGTTGTTTCGGGAGGTCATGGTCATACTTCTAGAGGTCATATTCCTACTTCCGGAATGTATATTCCTACTTTCGGAGTGTATATTACTACTTATGGAGTGTCTCATGGGACATCTCATGCGATGAATTATGGACCCTATTATGGGATGCAGTATGGACAGGGTTCTTCACCTTATGGGGGTGGGTATCAACAATCTTCTTACTCTCCAAATTACGGCTTTGTAGCTCCAAATGGTACAGGTACACCACACTATGGTGCTTCCATGCCACCCTATGTGGGTCAAATGGGAGGAGGGCACTATGGCCAAGGCCATGGTGGTAATCAGACCTATGTGAATCAGAACTATCAGGGAGCGGTCCATCGACCTCATCATCCTAGGCTCCCTTTCCTTGCAACGCTAAATATTCCTGACTTGTCGAGATTGACAAATGATCCTATAGCTCACAACCTGGCTTGGCCGACTGTCCCTACTAAGCTTCCCTCATACATACCCAAGTTCTAGGGCAAATCAGGAGAGGATCTGAGTGAACATGTTACTACCTTTCACCTATGGTTCTCTTTGAATTCCTTACACCAGGACTTTATTCGTTTAAGGTTATTTCAATGCACCCTTACAGGGCCTACCATGAAATGGTATCTAGAGCTACCTAGGGTGGCATTCGCTTTGCTCGATGACCTAGCGATGACGTTTCTTAACCACTTCCAGCTACCAGTGCATTATGACGTTGGTACTAAACTCTTGTCGACATTTTGGCAGGATAAAGCCACACATATCTCGGATCATATTCAAGAGTGGCGTAGATGAAAGAGGTTAATTAAATCCTTTATACTGCCAAAATTCCTCCTCGAATGGTTCCTTAAGTCGTTATTGTCGTATATAGTGAAGGATGTTTCTACATCCGGAGTGCAAAATGAGGAACAAGCGATTTTTAGGGCGCAGGAACTGGACTTGATTCATTCTCAGTCTAGTTTGTTATATGAGATTATTCCTAATGCTCTACATTCTAGTTTCGACCCCAAAGTTAAACCTAGGCCACATGCCGATGGCATTGTTGGTTGTGCGAGTGCTAAACCTGCGGATTCGGTTGCAAAACAAGTTATTCAATTGTCAATCAACCAATCTGCTTCAGGACAAGCCATGACTTCGTCTCAACCCGCCCAAACAGTGAGTGTTCTTTCAATGCAATCGTCGGACCAGAATGGTAACCAGCAGACCGGACGGAATAAAAAGAAGGGTAAGAATAATCGTAAGGGTGGGAATAGGAATGAAAATGCTAATAATAATGACAAGAATTCCCGTAACGCTGGGGGGGACAAGCAAGATAAACGTAAGGTTAAATTCCCTTGCAAGTTATGTAAGGAAAATCACCTCACTTACTTATGCCCTCATATCGATGAAGCCTCGAGATTCTTAGCACAAGGCCCAGCTGTGCTGACTAAACCTTTACCTAATAATCAAAATATGAACTCGAGGACCCATGATCAGTCTGATGGTGATTAAGATCTGCCGGAGGGTAGTGGTCGTGGTTGCATTAACATGGTATGTGCTGCAAAAGTTGTGACCCATGCAAAAGACTATGGTTCGTCACAACCCAGCCCAGGAAAGGAACCTGATCCACCAGGGACTCCTTTGCGTATTGAGAAACCTGTGGATAAACCTGAAGCTGTACCTCAAATTCCTAAGGGAGTCCTTAAGCATTCAGGGCACAATCCTAATGCCTGAGCCGACCAGAACTATTCATTTGTCGAGGATTTGGGCCACACTCCTTGTGCGATGTCTGCACTGGAAGTGCTTCAGAGTTGTCCTTTGCAAAGGAAGTCTTTGCTTTCTGCCATTGGTGTGGATGATGATAATTCTTCCTCCGTGATTAAATTTGAAACCGTAGGAATCTAGCCTTGCTTGCCTTACTCTGTGTCTCTTTTGATTCACGTAGAATGTCTTAACATGACTGTCAAGCGCACTGTGATTGACGAAGGCGCTGCTGCTTCTGTGATGTCTTTATCATGTTGGAAGGGTTTAGGTTCTCCTGAGTTGTGTAAATCAGCGACCATGTTAATTGCGTTCTATGGGAGATCGTTTAGGCCGCACGGGATCCTTCCTTCCCTTAAGGTACGTTTGGGAGGAAATACCATTGCGATAGAGGTAGAGGTGGTTGATTTGCCCCTTGACTACAATCTCTTGCTGCGTAGGAATTGGATGTACAGTATGAAAGCAGTAGCTTCTTCCCTATTTCGTGTTGTATGCTTTCCATTTAATGGGAAGATAGTCATGATTAATTAAACTTCATTCAAGAATTCGTCGGTTACCACATCTTTGGGAGCTTCGATCCTGATCATAGAGCACTCTCAATCGGCAACTGGGAGTGTGGGTTTAGGCATGTATCCATCCCTTATGGGACGTTTTAGTTGTCCTGCATCGATCCTCATGATAGGTTCTAGTTCCGGTGAGGCTTCGACATCTATGAGATCAGTGCCTTTTCGCATGAGTCATATGGAAGATCCTCGGATTCTTCCTACACTGAGTACTCCGAGTGAGCCCATCATGATAGACATGTCATTTCCTGCAACTATGGTAGCTTATCAAGCTAATATTGAGAGTGTTGTAGATCCTAGTCCTTCCTCTTCGCGGATAGAGGAGGAGGACCCTTATGTGTTTCCTGCATGGGTAGTGCAGTCTTCTCATGTGCACGACTGCCTTGATAGTGTTTTCCCTTCATATGAAGTGATTATTGAGGCTATGTTGGGAGTTGAGTCACTATGGGAAGAGCTCCATCATAGATCTTAATTTCTTCCCGAGCTTGACCGCTTGGAGCGTGAGGACTTTAGGGAGGTTCTTAGTGAGAGAATTGGTACTCCTATGGTTCCATTAAGCTCTCCTAGTTTAATGGCTAATGGAAACATGGAAAATATACCTCCAACGATTCGTATCAATATCTCTCGTGATCCTGGCAAGATAGAGAATATCTATATTGGGGAAAAATGTTCCCATGCTGAGATTCAAGAATATACCGAGATGTTTAAAGAATTTCATGATATCTTTGCTTGGTCTTATGATGAAATGCTAGGTATCGACCCTCATATTGTCAAACACGAGATTAAGACTTATCCCAATGCTAAGCCTGTTCGACAACGCTTGCGTGCGGTGAATCCTAGGAAAGCACCCGCGATTAAGGCAGAGATAGAGAAACTGTTGAAAGTCGGTTTTATCTATCCCATTCCCTTAACAGAGTGGGTTTCAAACCCTGTTCCAGTGGATAAGAAGTAGGGAGAAATCCGCATATGTACTTATTTCTGTGATTTGAATCATGCCTGTCCTAAGGACAATTTCCCCACACCATTTATTGATCATATTTTGGATGAGTGTGCGGGTAGCGAGGTTTTTTCCTTTATGGACGGGTTTTTAGGATATAATCAGATACAAATTAAACCTGAGGACCAACATAAGACTACATTTATTTGTCCTTGGGGAACTTTTGCATATCAAAAAATACCTTTTGGCCTTAAGAATGTCAGAGCTACTTTTCAGCAGGCCATGACCTTGATCTTCCACGATCTCAAATCGATTATCGAAGTGTTTTTGGATGACCTTGCTTCTCATTCTCGTATGAGAATGCTTCATTCTTATCATTTGAGATTGGTATTTGAAAGATGCCGCCATTATTTGGTCCGGTTAAATCCTCACAAGTGCATCTTTTGTGTGAAGTTAGGTCGCTTGTTAGGATTCATCGTGTCTAAAGAGGGTATAAGAGTCGACCCTTTGAAGGTAGAGGAAATACTTCAGTTGTCTCCCCCAAAAAATATTCGTCATCTTCAATGTTTGCAAGGCATGGAAAACTTCTTACGGAGATTCGTTGTCAATTTTTCCAATTTGACTAGAGGCTTCATGCATCTTTTGAAGAAGGACACCACCTTTTGTTGGGATGAGTGAGCCCAGGAGTCCTTTGATGCACTCAAGCAAGCCATAGAATCGGCCTTGGTGATTAGTCCCCCAGACTATAGCTGTGATTTTCTACCTTACGTGGTCGCGTCCATGGAGACGATTGGTATGGTTTTGGTTCAAGAGGATGAGGAGCTCCAAAAGCATGTCATATACTATCTGATCCAGAATCTTATTGACGCAGA
The DNA here is from genome assembly GCA_001517045.1 of Pseudotsuga menziesii. NCBI lineage: Eukaryota > Viridiplantae > Streptophyta > Pinopsida > Pinales > Pinaceae > Pseudotsuga > Pseudotsuga menziesii. The sequence continues at coordinate 75,194 of LPNX010482253.1, forward strand.
GATTCGTTATTCTCATGTTGAGAATCTTTCTTTAGCTACCATACATGCGGTTCAATGGTTGAGACATTATATTCTCCTTCGCCAGACCTTGGTTGTAGCCCATGTCAATCCATTTCAATTCATCCTCACTCAAAGGATGATTGGGGGAAAATATAATAAATGGATTGTCATCTTGCAAGAATTCAATATCGAGTTTGTTTCGGAAAAATAGAAGAAATTGCTAATTTTTGCAGAGCTTATATCAGATTTCCCAAGCGAGGCCGAGCAGTTGGTTTGTGAAGATACATTTATCGATGAACACATCTTCTTAATCTCAACTTTAGACCCATGGTATGGGGATATCATTATATATTTACAAACATTGAAAGTCCCTACTCACCTCTAACAGGATGAACGATGACGATTACGTCACGTGTCTAAGAATTACCTCATAGTGGGTAACACTTTGTACTGCCATGGGGTAGATTCCATTTTTGTTTAACTCATGAGGAGGCTAAGGTAGTGCTAAATGATTGCCACGGAGGGGCGTGTGGTGGTCATTTATCTGGGCTTTCTACAACCCAAAAAATCTTAAGAGAGGGTTATTTTTGGCTTTCGATCTTTAAGGATTGTGTAGATGCGGTCAAGAGGTGCCACCCTTGCCAGATGTTTGCACATAATATGAGCTCAAAACCTGCCCCATTACATTTCATCATCACCACCGGTCCCTTCACCAAGTGGGGGCTTGATTTTATGGATTGCAACCCAGCTTCGACTGGGGGGCATCATCATATCATAGTGGATGTTGATTACTTCACGAAATGGGCTGAGGCACTGCCTACAGTTAAATCCGATGGTGAGACAGTCGCACACTTCATATTCAACCATATTATTACTCAGTTCAGGATTTCGAAAGAGCTTGTCACTGACCATGGCTCGCACTTTCAAAATCATATGATGGAAGAGTTGGCATCAAAGTTAGGGTACAAGCAAGAGCATTCCTCCTCTTACTATCCCCAAGTGAATGGACAGGTAGAAGCAGTGAACAAGTCACTCAAATCCATTCTCTAACGAACCATCGCACAAAGCAATAATAATTGGCACATCATGTTATATCCTACTTTGTGGGCGTATAGAACCACTTTTAAGACTGCCACGGGTTTTTCTCCATATCAACTTGTACATGGAGTGGAGTCGGTATTGCTAGTTGAATGCGAGATTCCTTCTTTGAAGCTAGCCATAGAACTCTTACCAGACACTTCCCCATTGGAGGAGCGTTTTTTCCACCTTGAGCAACTTGATGAGTAGTGTCGGGATGCCTTGGTGGCTCTAGAAGTAAATAAACATCGCGTAAATGTCCTGTACGATAAGTCTGTCCATCCAAGGAGGTTTAGTGAGGGAGACTTGGTCCTTTTGTGGGATCAACCGAAAGAACCATTGGGGGCAGGAAAGTTTAACCCCATGTGGCATGGTCCTTACATTGTCAAACGTGTGTTAGAGAAGGGCGCTTATGAGTTAGTGGATTACGAGGGAACGGCCTTGGTGGAGCCCAGGAATGGGCTCTATCTCAAAAAGTACTATGCATAATTTTCAGCCAAGGCTGGTTATTGTATATCATTGTACAGTTTTGCATAGTTAGGTCTTTTTCTTATAGTGATCAGGTTTGTGATTAGTTTTCGTTTCTTTTGGAAGATGTCAATGGAATCTTCCACCTACATAGGTTTCATGGATGGTGCGAGACATCACACTCAACACTCAGCCTCTGCTGCTTGGGTGATTTATACTCCTATGGGTCAGGTACTGTCTTCAGGAGGCGTATGTTTATGGCCATCTTCAAACAATGTTGTTGAATATAGTGCCATTATTGAGCTTCTACGAGATGCCATTTCACATGGTGTTCTCTCTCTTGAGGTACGTCTTGATTCGGAGTTAGTAGTGTCACAGCTTATTAATGGTTTGTACCATGTTAGAGATCCGACGTTATTAAGAAGATTCTTATGTGTGAGATTATTAGAACGAAAATTTGACAATATAACATACATACATATTTAAAGAATTAATAATCAAGTTGCTGACTCATATGCTAACTATGTGTTATATTGGCATTTGTTTCATACACAGTAAATTCATCACAAACACAAATTTTTACACATGTAAATAAATAAACCGATCATCATAAAAAAATTTATAAATATCCAAAATGTGGTAATACATAGTGTCATGATACAAAAATGGGGCTCTCGAGCCACTAAAATATAATACACGGTAATACAAAATATAATACTCCCACGTATCTAAGCCCGTGGAGGAGGAGGGGGGTTGTGATCATGGAAGGTCACTACGGCTCTAGCTAGCCGTTAGAATAATCGCACCCATGCTCATGGTACACCCACCACCTGATGCTGCATAGCCTCAGGAAATTCCTCGACTTGCGCCATGGGAACTCTGTGTGTCAGCCTCACAAAGTAGGTATGAATGCTCTGGAGCGTCCGCTCTGCATCCACACCCATGATATCATCTCCTCTTCCCCTCCTTCTGTGACAAGGGAAGCCTTCAGGCCACGGTGGTCCCACATCTGCATGCATATGGTAGATGTCACTATGTACTGTCACCCAAAAACATGTCTTTTGATTCCATATAATCAGAAAACACAAAAAAATTAAATAACTAAAAAATTTAAAGAGAGGGTCAAGATTTGTTACCTATGTCACCGTATGTCGATTCGGGTGGTAGCGGCATGTTCGGGTCCCCCCGGAAATCTATCCCCGTATAGGGGTAGTCATTGATGACAACTATCTATCATCGCCACCACGGAAATAACTCAGCTGGATAAGGGTTGAACACCCTACCTCCCCCCAGTTTGCGCATCGCATCCGCCTAATGCCGTTGGGCCGGATCTCGAACCCTATGTAGAGGAACATCAACTTTGGGGCTCAATCTTGGAACATGCTCGAAGAAAAATGTGCTCAGTATGCTGCTGAAACCGAATTTTCGCACTCTGCCCATCTTACACTCATTGAGCTGATGTTTCATGTTGCTCAATAGTGTAGTGCTCCAGTCGTAAACCGTGGGTCTCATGCACTCCACTGCATATAACATCAGAGGCCACGAGGCCTGGTGGAGTGAAGCCAAGCCTGCTATCCTGCCTAGTGTCAGTAGGATGGCCTTTAGGCCCACCACCTGTATAGAGTTGGTTGGGATCTGACTCCCCACCTTCTCTGTGTCTGGATAGCAGTACACCGCAATGTACTCATCTATAGTCAGGCCACTTTCAGGCCCGCGAGAACATAGGTTCACTACTTCCCCCTATCGAGAAAGTCCAGTAATAAAGTATATGTCCTCCACCTCTATGGTGAGGGACATCCCATCTATCTGGAATGACTTAGAGTCTAGATCCCAGTAATCCACTAGCATCTGCAATAGTCTTGGTTTGGCCCTTAAGCCACCAAGACACCAAAATTTGTAGAGCCCACATGCACATAGCACTTGTTGAGCCATTAGATCGGCCCTTACTGCCTCCTCCACATGACCGTGTTCATGTTCTCTCCATTCTAGGACCATCCTGCACAAAAAATTACAAGTTTTCCCATTAGAATACTTAAAAAACCTCATGCATGGCCGCATACGCGACTGTTTTCCAAACAGCTGCATAAGTACGCGACTATGAGGGCATTTTCTGCGTATATCCAGCCCTATACACAGAAAAACCATCAAATATGTAGCACATATTTTGGATTGGCCTAGAAATCTCAAATAACCATGGAATTTGATAAAAATTGCATCAAAATGGAAGAGAAGAGCATAGGTAAGTACCTGGAAGAAACGGTAGTGGATTCCGTCGTTTGGATCTCCTGGAATTCGCTGTTGGAAATCTTAGTTGAATTGGGTAAAAATTTCAAATGTTTTATAATGTTTTGAATTTTTTACTATTTATAGATTGTTTTCAAATATTTTCAAATATTTTCAAATTTTTACCCCCTTTCCTATAGTTTGGACCATTTCTAATCATTTTGGACCGTTTTTGACCTAATTTATGATGTAGGAGACCTTTTTGAGTGTTGTTTCAGCCGTTGGATTGACCCGTTTGTGTCGATCTCAGGTGTCATGTCTAAATAGGCATATAGGTTAGGTTTCATCACCATTTGCATTTTGCATGACCTTATGACCGTTTCATTATAGCCTTAGGTACGAATCCACTCTATTATGTCACGAAACCTTCTTGCTGTTTTAGAAGTGGGATGATATGAGTGGTAGAGCTTGACCTTACATGGGTACCCTAGTTAGCGCCTTATTTGCATTTGGTGCCCATGCTGACATTTTGTCCTTTAGGGTGTGGGAGTCCGTTGTATAGTATTGCCATGACATTTCGCAAGAGCCTCATAATCCTCTTGATCTTTTGCTGGCCTATTTCCCTTAGGAATCCCTTATGTCAAGTTGTAATTGCATTATCATGAGCTTTATCTGCCTTATTGAGCTTTATGTCAGCTTCCCTGACATTGCGTTTCAGCCATATAGCCCGAGCTTGTCTCATGTCTAGCCATGCAGAGCCATTTTATATATCCTTTGCAGCTTGATTCCCTTTTTTTATCGGGAGGGGATTTTCCCCCGAGTGTCGCTATCCTACACAGGTATCCTTGCATTGAGCATAGGTATGTTCCACTGCTTGGAACTAGTTTGTTTGCTCCTATGACACTCGTCTCCTCCTAGTTTGTAACTATAAAGCAGTTTTATTCTTTTTCAAGCTTTTTAAATATTTCAAAAATTTCAAAAAAAAATCAAAAAACCAAAAAGTCGGACAAGGAAAGATGTTATCTTTGGCAGCTGTCGAGTCGTGTCGCCTTCGAATAGAGCACTGTATATCACATCCGTTGGTTGGGTTTATAGTTTGACTGTAGGAGCTGTACTCGTTTATCTGAGTTTATCTCCACCAAATGGTTAAGCTTCCAGTCCCCATGGAGCCTCTGTCGATGCCTCCTGTGTCGCAGAGATGTCCCAGTTTTGTATATCGAGTCTATGCTACCTTTATTCAGTCACCATTCGTTGTTATGCTCTTGTTCGAAGGAATTTGAAACTTGAGTCAGCCATTTCTTAGTTATCTTGACTTTGCATGTAGGCCATTCTCGGTACAGTTACTGGTTCATGCACCTTATGATCGAGTCCTTCCACATCATACAGCTTTGCTGAGTACCTCGTGTTGAATGATGGGGGATGCCTTAATGCCCTCCTTCCAGCGGATTTCATCCCATTGACTTCAAATCATTTATTCTGGGATTATAATCTAGAGTCATTTTTGAGTGCCTTGAGACTTGCAGTCATCAGTGGCAGGTTCTCTCGCCATTGACAGTATTTGGGAATACATCAATGTCCCCTGATCGATGGATCCTCTCAAGTGTTTGGCCTCAACACATCTATTCACACTTGTTAGTTTTCACTCTAGTACCTTGATTCCCATTTTCATTATCGGTGGGTGATCTCGCGTCTGTTAACAGTATACATCAATGACCGGTAATCAGACGATGGACTACTATGTTCGACCTCGACACCTCTATTCACATAGTAGGACATGTACTCGTAGTGGTTTGTGTAGAAGACCTTCCAGATTGGTGGCATCTATTATATGCTACCTCCTTGATCGTGCCAGTGTTCATGAGATTTCAGCTCTCGTGACTTGATTCCAGTATATGTCAAACATTTTCAGCCATTATGGAGATCTTGATCCATTATATATCTTCATCCATTATGGATATCATGGTCCATTGTATATCTTCATCATGGAGATTCTGATCTATGTATATTGTACGTGGCGATGACCACTTATGTGATATCTTGTATCATGCCTATTCATGGCCATTTTACTCTTATGTATCCGGGACTGCTATATGTATTTGCAGTTATATGCAGAGTTGTATCATTGTACTATGCTGATTGGGTGGCTGGTCTTCCATTTGGGATCCTTCATCACTCCACTTCTAGGATGGACTAATAATGTATTTCGGCCATCGTATGACCCCTCTGACCTCACACATTAGGGGACATTTGTTATAGCTGATTTTACCACTCCAGGTGAATCACACTTGTATGGCCTTCCCATGTCCCTCTGCAGACTCCTTAGACCCCTTAGACCATTTTTTTCCTTTGATGTTTCCTTGACCATCCCTAAAAACATGTGAAAATTAATACACATGACTTTTAAACCTGTAATCGCGTATATACGCGAGTTTGACCCCTAAAACCGTGTACATCGGGATGTGTGCATAATCCAAATCCTTTTGGAGTTTTCCTTGACATGGATCCAACTCACTTGACTCCTGGCATTCCCTATGCCTTGAGATTGCTCGGATTTGACCTTTCATTACCACTTTGAAAAGTTATATAAGGAACTCTTTGGTACATTGAAGGCAAAGGAGAGAATTGAGGGCAAAGAAACTATAGTCCATTATTTCCGGAACTTGTGCTTGAGTCTGCATCCCTTTGTCCCTTGGAGCACTTTTGTGTTCTTCCCAAGCTTGCCTTTTTCTTGTGAGCTTGCTATCGAGAGATGGAGGATTGAGGTGGTGGAGGCCCAAGTGGGGGATTCAGTTTCTCCGATTCGCAGACGTGTCGACAGAGGTTGTATCCATTGTAATCTCTGATTTTATATTACTAGAAATATGTTTTCATGTCCAATAATGTATGTTTGAATTAATATTTTATCCATGGATTTTTTCAAATTCTTATACATTGTTGATTATATAGGTTAGAATAGATCTAACACCAATATATATAGTATGCTTGTCTTGTTTACTTGTTGTTGAGGAAGTAATTTATCAATTCAAGTGGAAGTTAGAAGCTCAACGGGGATCTACTTCAACCATCTGTAATAAGGTATGAGTTCTGATCCTTTAGTGTTAGATATTTAATTTTTATTACATCTTGGAAAGGATTGATTTCTGGAGTCAAGTGTCTGTTGTGGTACCCCAAGCCATAGGAATTTCTCTCCGTAACAGTAGTTCCACTACACTTCCGACAACAAACACCTATTATCGTAGAGATTTTACATGTCGATGTAGAACAAGAAAGAAAGGACTGACTATTGCAACTAAGTAAACTCGAAGAACACCGACTAATGGTGATACAACATCAAGAAATCCAAAAATAGCAACAAAAAGAATGGCACAATAGAAACATCAAAAACAAAAACTTGTCGGTAGGAGACCTTGCTTTACTTGAATGGTCGAGTAAAAGGAAAACCTAAAAAGCTCCATATAGAATGGATGCGACCTTATGTTGTCGAAGAAATACATGCCAATGGATCAGTCTGACTAAGGACGTTACAGGGTGTAGTATTTCGAAAACTCATTAATGGGGCCCGACTAAAACGCTACAAAAACTATAAAAAAAACACACACACATATAACCTCCATAATGGTTAAACAAAAGCTATAAAAATCTAAAAATCCAAAAAGAAAAATAGTACCGATACACACACAAAAATATGGCAGGGAACGACCATTTTTAAAATCGACATCATGCCCATCGACATGATACCATCAACCACTTTCATAACCGACATCGACCAACAACCTCGATAGTCCCATCGTACATTCATGACTTCGAGTGCCAAAACCAAATCACCATTAACGCACACTCAAGTGTTCTTGCTAGACCATCACGTTCGCCATTAATACACTCCTCGTAAAAAACATCCAACGCTTCAACTATAAATACTAAACTGCCAAAGGATCATTCACCGCAATTCAAACAGAGAGAGCAACAGAGCAACCAGACGACTAAAAGCCAAGAACACCGAAGTAAAATTGACCAGCAGAGGTCGGCACCGACAAACCACTAGAAAGAGCTTATTAGCTCTTTGAGAGCGTGGTGTTGGCATTGCAGACACAAATTCAGGACACAAAAGAGGAGCAGAAAGAAGAAACTGTTCGACTATTGATGGAACAACACACAGCCTTTTCAGAAGCATACAAGGTGTTGCAAGATCACATGGAGGAGTATGTCATCACAGAAGAAATACTGCGAGACTGGCCTGCTTACTACGAGCAATTCTATCAGCAAACCAAGTAGACCCGACAGGAGATCCAAGCGCTTGAGAAAAGGAAAAGCATTGACGCAACACTTAGAATCACAATTGAAGATCATATAGTGCTTGAAACAACCAAACTGCAGAAGCTCGAGCGAGAAGCACATCAGTGGGTGCAATAAGCCATTCCAAACCTTGAAAAAATAGACATCATCTGCCCATAGATGAAAAGACTACTGGAGACATGGGAGAAAAAGGACCAGCTTATGGGTCCTGACATGGAAAAAATAGCGAAAGTTTCCATACAAGAGAAAATGCCGATCTTATCGAGTCTGACTACACTAACCATCGACATACAAAAAATTTTGCAGAGTTGGACGGATTTCCAACATCAGCTGGTAGTGACAGCTGAAGCAATTGTCAAAGTCTATGTACAGAAAAGACCAACCATCAGACCTCATAGCCCATGAAGACCAAGCACAAAGAATGACTACTTAGACGGACAAAGAAATTTTGGGTACCTCCCTGTTTCTTCGGGACGAAGAAACGTTTTGTTCATGGGGGGGATGTTGGAGGAGCAAGCCGATAAGCCGACTTGAACAATAGCCGACTTAGTCGATCAGCCTGTTAGAATAATCAACCCATAGTATTTACCCACTTAGACATTATTTCATTTATTTTGTCTTATTTGCCTAGTCCATGAGTCCCACCATGTGCAAGTTGTCAATTGCCTATCCATAGAGGTCAAACTTGCCATTATTGACTCATGGAGCACTTTGGAAAGTCCTGGGAATCAAATCTGCTTTATTCCTGGCCTCCTAGGAACCCTTCTGATTTTTCTGCTTTGTTGACTGCTTTTCCAGCTTTTAAAGCACATAAGGAAAGCTAGACTAGGTGAGGTGAACCTGTTTTATTCCCCTTTCATCCT